>CAUYPK010078608.1:0-15821 GCA_963574355.1 Loris lydekkerianus | reverse complement strand
CTTCTCTTTTCTAGATCTTCTTGGAGTGTTTTGATCTTGTTTTGCATGATCTCAGATCTGTGGGCATAAAAGTAGCACTTCTCCTGCAAAAATAAACAGATGCCTCCCTTTTTGGCAGTTAATAGGTCTAATCCCCTTCTTATTGGGACAAATATTTAAAGTCTCTTGCTGAAACCCAAATGGGTTTTTCTTGTTTTTTTTGCACTTTATTTTTTTTAAGTGCACTTTAAAGTTAACTATGGACTTTGGGTGGCCATGATGTATCAGTGTAAATTCATCAATTGTAACAAATATGCTACTCTAGTGGAAGATGTTGGTAATGGGAGAGGCTGTGCGTGTGTGAGGGCAGTGGGTATATAGAAAATCTCTGTCTTCCTCTCAGTCTTAATGCAAACCTGAAACTGCTCTACAAAATAGTCATTAAAATTGCTTCATCTTCAAAGGTGTCTCTCCAACCCAAGAAACTGAGTTAACTGTTCATGATAAAAGCAAATTAGAAAATGTATGAGAACCTAAAATTTTGTACTGACTTGTTTATAATGCTCATCATTATCATAAGAATTACTTCAGAGATACTATAAAATAATTTGATGAAATTTTTTTTTTTTTTTTTTTGCCGTTTTTGGCTGGGGCTGACTTTGAACCCACCACCTCTGGTATATGAGGTTGGTGCCTTACTCCTTTGAGCCATAGGCACTGCCCATTGATAAAATAATTTTTCTTGGGAAAATTCTACCTTTACCTAATTATTGTTTGTGAGCCTACAGAATCAGTAAGAAATCCATCTTGTTTATTAATACAGTATTATTCATGTTCTGCATAAAACATCTTCATGGGAAATGATTTATAAAGATCAAGTTTTGGATTCTTTTCCAGGAGTTCAGCAGTAAAGGGGCTAGTGGCTACCTGGAGTGCCACAAAAATGGGATATGTGCTGTATTTTGCACCACTTTCACCTCTGGGAAGTTGCAAAGTATCTAAATCAAGGAACCTTAATCTAAGGTCCAAGAATGGAATGGATCTGTGAATTTGACAGAGGAAAAATTCCATCTTTAGCTTCACTAACTTTTAACTGCAACATAGCACTCCCAAACCACAGAAGTTATAGCTGTATGCATAACTTGGTCACCATAGAATCACAAATGCATTTATATCACATTTTCATTGTCCTCAAAAGTATCTTGAAATATTATTTATAATCATCACTACTTTGAATGTATTGTAGTTATTAGGCCCACCAGTAGGTCTTATTATGCATTATTCATTCATAATGAAGGGCACATTTTAATATATTACAACATTTTGTTTACATTTTGGTAATCTATTGGTATATTAGCTTCCTCTGTTATCCTTATTTTATGTATTTAGAAAACTCTATTCTATGAAGCAGCATAGGAATCATCCAATTGCCAAAGAGGCTGATAGCATTTTAAAAAGTTAAGAAAACCTAATCTAAAACCTAAGAAAACCTAATCTAAACTTCCCCTCCCATTTTGTTTTTTGCCAAATATGTTATATGTTCACATATAAGATGAAGTTATATTACTATTCTTAGTGTATACACCTGGCCTGTGATTTGCTGTAGCTTCTTTACAGATCTGCCTAATTCTAATTGCTGCTAATCATTCAGTGTAGAAGAATAAAATATGCTAAAATTATAACTTTCCTGAATCCATCTTTTGGTGAGTTTTAAGCAAGAATCAGGATCCACAAAAATATCTCTACTAGGGCCTTCTTCCACTTAGTTGACTATTCTCAGTCAAGGCATTCTGGGACACAAGAGTGAATGACTGAGCTCCTAATCCTATATAGCATACTTTCTGCTACAAAATGTTGACCTGACAGAAATAATTACAAAGCTGAGTGATAAACATTCCAGCACTGTTTTAACATTCATCTGTGCTCTTCTCTATGCTGGCCATTTAGGCCACCTGCACACACATATCTGTGCTTTCCCTTGCCTGTTCCCCACTGTTTCTGTTATTCCCTCTTTTTATTCTTCCTCTTGTGCATGTGTGAGGACATTCTTCCTCTCATAGTCAATTTCTCCCTCTTCCCTAGACCCTGGCCCATCAGGATTTTATTCATTTTTCAGAGCCCAATTTGTACACGATTAGTAAAAACAATAGAAAATGGTGTATGCATGAAAAAGGGGTTATTACCTCATAATTCTTAAATGTCTTTTCAACTTCCATTAAGGTCTGTATATCCTCTAAACAGTGGTTGCACTATTAACTCATATAGCCTTTTTTAATATAATGTATAATTCCAAAGGCATTCTGCCTGGTACAACTGCAAACACGTATATAGTTTGTTTTTCCCCCCTACTTCATGGACTCTTGGAGGCCCAGAACTGTGATTTATTCATTAACATATTTTTCCTATAACCAAAAAGACTTCTTGAGGTGTCACCTAGTATGTGTTTGTTAAATGAGTGCATAACTCAATAATGCTGGTAAAACCAGCAAATCATACATACTATAGGAAATTGTTTTTAGAAGGCTCATTTCTGAGGATACCTGATTCACTGGGCAATTTTTAAATTGTGACTAAAATCTATCTTTCATAATGATCCTTGCCAGCTAATTCCTTTGGGGCTGCATAGAATAAGAACTTGCTGTTGCTTAGGCTTGTGCTTTATATTGCCGTAAAGTAAAATTGTGATAAATAAGAAGTCTATCATCCAAATCATTTCAAATATTTTCCATATCTATCTATTGCTTAGATAGAATAGTCTATAGATAAAGGCATTATTTTTTTTATTTTTAATAACAATTTCTACAACTGAAAGGTAATTTTAATTCCATAAGGCCCATTTGAGAAGAGAAAATACATCCATTAGAGACACATTAGCTGAAGTTACTCTGAGGAGGATTATTATATACTATAGACTAGGTCCTGTTGCAGCAGAAACAACTTCCAAAATCAGTGAATTTAGGATAGTAGTTTATTTCTTACACATACTATATGTCCGTCATAGATGGAGAATATTCACTCAGAGATCTATGAAAAGGGAGGCTTAATTTCCATGTCTTCCTACAATCATTGCCACAGAAGGAAATCTGAAAAATTGCTCACTGGCACTTAAAATTGGAAATAATGTACAATATTTCCCCTCCCGGGTTTTTTGTCAAATATGTTATATGTTCACATATAATTTTACATTGATGCGGAAGGAGGAAGTGCAATATCACCATATCCCTAAAGAGAAGAGTATGAATATTTATAAGAAACAATACAAAACAATTCAGTCAGTATATGAGATTTTTTTAACTTTTTCCTATTTCCAAGTATTTCTCTGCTGCTTATACCTAGAGAAAAGACTAAGGTTTCTATTCAGATAATGTAATATAGCCTGTGGGTGCCTCTAGTCCCAGATACTCGGGAGGCTGAAGCAAGAGGATCGCTTGAGCCCAAGAGTTTGAGGTTGCTGCAAAACTATGATTACCACAGCATTCTACCCAGGGTGACAGAGTGGGACACTGTCTCAAAATAAATAAATAAATAAAATAAATACTCCTAAAAAAGTAAAGACAAGGTAATGTTATCACACTTTAGGTGACCTAATAAAGTTCGCTATAAAGGGGATGGTACCCTGCAGTATTTCCCTTCTGGTTATGATTTAAAATATGCATTCTTACACTTTGTTTATACCTGAAAATCTGTCCAAAGACAAATACTAAAGAGAGCATTATGAAAAATTTGACCCTATAGCGTTACCAAGTATTTTTCATTAAGACATATTTAAAGATGAAAAGACCTTTGTGTGCCTATGGTATCAGGTTGATGAGATGTTAGATAACTTTGTGTTAATTAGAGACAAAAATCATTTTTGTGTGTATTTATGGAGGAGACTATTGATTGTTTACCACATTAACCTTTCCCTTTCCCTCCTCATTGACAAAACTCTGATCTTATTTCACCCCATTAGAGTAAAAGGTATTTTCTCAGTTTTCTTCCAGCTAGCTTTGCTGATCTGATTAAGATTTGGCCTATATGATACAAGCAAAAGTACTGTGTGGTATTTCTGGAAAGATTTTCAAAAGAGCGTGGGCATACTCTTATCCCTGCTCTTCTTTTTTTAATGTCTAGGAAGTATAATTCTGGAAATTTTCACAGAGCCTCAAGCAATTGCAGAAAGATTTTTCTGCTACATAACCCAGAGCCTGTACAATATCCTATCCTGCATCCAGTAGTCAGGACCCCAGAAGAAGGGGAAAATTATTTTTAGCATTATGAGATAAACAGCCTTACAGTGAACTTACAACTATTTTGTTTCTATTCAACTTATGGATATGGGGCTTAGCAGTCAGTCCATGCCAGTTCCCAAATGACAAAACAAGAACTTGTGTGACCAGCCATTTTCCTTGAGAAATTTTGCAGCTTTTGCCTTTATAAATAATTCCCTTCTTGGGCGGTGCCTGTGGCTCGAAGGAGTAGAGCACCGGCTCCACATACCAGAGGTGGCAGGTTCAAACCCAGCCCCAGCCAAAAACTGCAAAAAAAAAAAAAAAAACTTCCCTTCTTGCCTTTGAACTTGGAGACAGTGCGAATGGAGGTACATATGAGCAAATCCCCAATCCTTTCAATGAATGACTTCGGGTTATTCCTTGAGAATTAATCTTCAGCAGCCCGACTACTTTATGATGGATCATGTTCTCCCTTACCTAACACTCAATAGCATTTTTATGTTTCTTTTGTCACAGGAAGGCATGAGAAAAGAACTGGGAAAATTCTGTATTAGAAATGTGAATGTAAAAAAGAAATGTACATAATATAAATAAGAGAGACTTTATAAGAAAGAATAATCATTAATGCTTGAGACCATGTTACATACATCATGCAAGAATTGGTAAGTATTTTAGGTGAGTACTTCCAAAGTTTCCTTTCCTGCCAAAACTTAAATTTCAAATGCAAGTAATTATAAAAATATGTGCATTTCATTTTGGTTTTGACATGGAAGACTTATCATAAAAAATAAAATAACTTTATCTGTAACTTTAGAGTTTATAACTTTTATACTTTTGGAAACTTAGATCTAAGCACCTTCCAGAACATTATATCAAAAAATTTTTAAATGTGAGACAGAATTCTTTAATTGGACCTTAAATTGTGAAAGTAGACTCAACTCTGGTTGTTCATGAAACTGAGTCAAATTTTAGTTATTTATACTCGCAGATACCTATATCATTCCTTTGAAGTATGAATCTAATATAGCGTACTGCAAATTATTCAAAATGAAAAGTAAAAAAAAATATTCTTTTGAAGTAACTCAAGCAAAATCTACAACACAAAGAAGCCACTTAATCCAGAGGACACAAGGGATTGAAGGGCTAGATTTGTAGAACTATTTAGCAAAGACTTTGGCAATAATAACATTTGATATTTTTAAATAAGTTAATTTAAGGTATCTAAAATATTCTACTTATATGGTATGTGTAATTCCCTCTTAAAGCTCACCATATTAATTCATGTGTTATTGTTTACTAAAGCCAAACAATAAAGCAATTATTTGAATGTCCTAGTTAAGTATAATATGAGCATTTAATAAAACAAGTAGAGTGAGGCAAAGTGGTATCTTTTTCATAATTTGTCTCAATAGAAAAATCAAATATCTTATGACATATATCATCTTTATAATTTTCTAAAAATATTGAGTACAAAATATTTCAGCACAATTCGCTTTGGAAATTAAAGTTCACTTATCTTTAATCTTAGCACAAGATTAAAAAAATATTATTTTTAATAAAATTGGTATAAGCACCGTAATGATTTCGATGGCTTCAACACTTGACAGTCCCATGTTAGCAAAATTTCCCCAATTTTTGTCTGGTAAGCCTTTTTTTTACGTCTTAAAAGGCTTACAGAGATAGACACTAAGAAAGGTGTGAAATAAACTAACAGCATAGCAGTAAAGGTCAATATATAAAGCCATTTAGTCAACATAAACTATATTATTTTCTGTTGCCTTTAATAGTTATATCTCTACTTTCATTCCATTTTGCCTTCAATACATTTCTATAGCTTAAAAGATATTAGAATTATAGGGCAGTGCCTGTGGCTCAAAGGAGTAGGGTGCCGTCCCCATATGCCAGAGGTGGCAGGTTCAAACCCAGCCTGGCCAAAAACTGCAAAAAAAAAGATATTAGAATTATAACGTAATCTAAGTTTTAAGAGCTCTGCTTTCAAATTCAGTATTCAAAAACTCTTTCTAAACTATGAACTATGAACACTAACTTCACAAATTAGATGGAAGAAGTATAAATATTAATCTCATCAGGTGCATATTTATTTTATTTCCATGAACACAAACATAGTAACAACATAAACATATATACTTGAATAAATTGTGAATAATATAAATTCATTATTTTGTATACATTAAAATCAAAATGTAAATTTATAATTTAGTTACTCTGTGTAAATTAGACTGAATTTCCTTTCATAATTAAAAGTTTACAAACTACAAATTTATCAGTAGTTCAAATGGTTAATTAATTGGTCAGGTTCAGTTAATTGTTACGATAAAGATATAAATGTTAAGATATAAATGAAATGAGGACTATTTAGAATTCTACTTCCCTCAAATCCAGATATCCACAAAAATTCTTCCTTTTTTAATACATGCAAAATAATTATAATCAGAAGTAATTACAGTTTAAAAAGTCTAAGTCTTATTATTCTTAAATTAAAAATGTATATGTTAAAAAAAGAAGGAGTACATATTTCCAGGCCCCTCTTCTGGAGAGCATGGTTCAAGAGGTGTGGAAGTGGGGATAGAAAATTATTTTTTACAAATAACGATCTCAAAACAGCCTCATCAACAAAATTTAAGAACAGATGAGTTAGCTTAGGCAAGAGGTTTTGGGAAGGCCCATAATCTACATGACATGTTTTCAAAAGGCAAATCAACATTATGCTTAGGATGTCAAAGTCCATTTCTGTACTCATATTGCTCCCTCCTTATATTGACTTTGGTAGTCTTGCAAGATGAATGATCTTAGGATGCATTCAAAGGATTACATCCTCCAGTCAAATTTATCATACTCATTTCAACATTCCACAATCTAATATTTAAAGTAAATTGAGAAAAACAAGGGAGGGAGTGACAGAAAGGGTGTAGTGATAACATACATATCACATGATACAGTGCTATGTATGTTTTGCTTAATCATCTTTATGCCAAAACATTTAAATATTTTATTACTTGTAGGCTGTATTAGAAAAAGAAACATAGTAAGGCTACTGAATGCTGAAAAATCGAATCAATCAAAAAACAGGTCAGGTCTTAATGATGAAGACTTAATGATTTAAGTCTTCAATCATTATAAGATGATTTTTCTATATGGTGTAATACAGAGATAGATATTCAATTTTATTCTCATGCATGTTGATTTTGAGTCTCCACAACATTATTTATTGAAAAGACGATCCCATCCAAATTTCATATGCTTAGAAACCTTGTTCAAGATCACTGGATTGTAGATGAATGGGTTTATTTCTAGGCTCTCTTTATTCTGTTCCATTTGTGCATGTGTCTTCTCTTATGCCAGTACTATACTGTTTTGATTACTATAGCTTTGTAGTATATTTTGAAATCAGATAGTGTAATGCTTCCAGCTTTCCTGTTATTTCTCAAAATTGCTATGGCTATTCTTGGTCTTTGGTGGCACCATATAAAAATATAGATTTCTTTTCCTATATCTCTAAACAATTGCATTGAGATTGTAATCTGGATAGCATTGAATATGTAAGTCATTTTGCATAATCTGCACATTTTAACTATATTAAATCTTCCAATCCTGAAATTCTAAAACTACAAAAAAGAAACATATGTAATTGATTCCAAATATTGGGAGTGACATTGATTTCTTGGATGTGACACCATAAGCTCAGGCAATAGTGTTCACTTTGGCAGTGCATATGCTAAAATTATAAAGATGCAGAGATTAGTATGTCTCCTCCTTATGAGAATAGGTACAAAAATCTTCAACAAAATACTAATAGAATTCAACAGCACATCAAAAAGATAATTCAGCATAAAGTGTGTTTCATCCCAGGGATGCAAGGATGGTTCAACATACAAATAAATAAACATGATTCATCACATAAAGAGAAGTAAAAACAAAGACCATATGATCATCTAAATGGATGCAGAAAAAGAATTTCATAAATCCAGCACCTTTTTATGATAAAAACTGTCAACATATTAGATGTAGAGGTAACATATCTCAAAATTATAAAAGCCATATATGAAAAACCCACAACCAACATCATATTGAATGGGGAAAAATTGAAAGCATTCCTTCTATAAACTGGAAGAATACAAGGGTGCCCACTATCACCACTTCTATTCAACATAGAAGTGAATGAATTCAACAGAAGTTCTAGCCAGAGCAATCAGGCAAGAGAAATAAAGGGTATCCAAATCTGAAAAGGGGAGGTCAAGCTATCTCTGTTTGCTGACAATATCACCCTTAATCTAGAAAAATCCTAAAGACTCCACCAAAGGACTCCTAGAATTTATAAATTCAGCACAGTCTCAGGTTACAAAATCACTATACACAAATCAGTATCATTTCTATAAGCTAAGAATAGTCAAGCTAAGAGTCAAATCAATAACTCAGTAATATTTCCAGTGGCTATGAAGAAAATAAAAAACCTAGGAATAATTTAACCAAGGAAGTGAAAGACCTCTACAAGGAGAACTACAAAACACTGATGAAAGAAATCATATATGACACAAATAAATGGAAAAACAGCCTATGCTCACAGATTGGTATAATCAACATAATCAAAATGTTCGTATTGCCCAAAGTGATTTACAGATTCACTGTAATCCCCATCAAAATACCAATGCTATTTTTTATTTATCTAGAAGAAAAATTTCAAATCTTTATATGGAACCAAAAAACGAAGCCAAATAAGCAAAACAAACTTAAGCAAAAATAATAAATCTAGGGCAGTGCCTATGGCTCAAAGGAGTAGGGCGCTGGCCCCATATGCCAGAGGTGGCAGGTTCAAACCCAGCCCCAGCCAAAAACTGCAAAAAAATAAAATAAAATAAAAATAATAATAATAATAAATCTAGAGGCAACACATTATTTAACTTCAAATTATATCACAAGCTTTTAGTTACCAAAACAGCATGGTACTTGTATAAAAGTTGAGACATAGACCAATGGAACAGAATAGGGAACCCAGAAATAAAACCATATACATGCAATCAACTGATCTTCAACAAAATAGATGACATCCTCTGGGAAAAGGTAACTCCATTCAGTAAATGGTACTAAGAAAACTGGATAACCACATGCAGAAGAATTAAACAGAATGCCTGTGTCTCGCCACATATTCAAGATGGATAAAAGATTTAAATGTAGGACTTGAAACCATAAAATAAATCTGGGATACAATGTAGAAAAAAAATTCTTTTAGACATCAACCTAGGGAAAGAATTTATGACTACGAATTTACAACACAGGCAAAAGCAGAAATAACAAAAATAAACAGGACTTAATTAAATTAAAAACCTTATACACATCAAAGGAAATAATCAACAAAGTAAATAGACAATCTACAAAATGGGAGAAAATATTTGCAAATGATATATCTCATAAAGATCTAATTTCCATCATCTATAAAATCTCAAAAAAATCAGCAAGAGAACAAATAATCCCATTAAAAAGTGGGAAAAAGAAATGAGCAGAACTTTTATCAAAAGAAACATATAAAACAATTATAAACATCAGTAATCATCTGGGAATAAAAATTAAAATCACACTGTGATACCATCTTATCCCATCAGGAGAAAGAATAGATTCCTGCATGTAGAGAGCAAGGAGCACTTCACACTGTTGGTGGGACTGTAAATTAGTACAACCTCTATGGAAAACAGTTTGGAGATTTCTCAAAGAAATAAATGTAGGCTTACCATTTAATCTAGGAATCCTACCATCAGGTAGCTAAACAAAGGAAAAGAAGTCATTTTATCACAAAGATACCTATACTCGAATGCTCACCACAGCACAATTCACAATTGGAAAGATGTGTAATCAACCCAAGTGCCCATTGTTTTATGAGTCATTAAAGAAAATGTGGTATATATGTACCATGGAGTATTACTCTGCCATAAAAAGGAAGGAAATAATGTCTTTTGAAGAAGCTTCGATGGAACTGGAGACCATTATCCTAAAAGACATACCTCAGTAATGGAAAAACAAACACTCTTTGTACTCAACTAGGGATAGGGAGCTAAATAATGGGCACACACAGGCACAGGAAGATGTTAAGGATATTGAATGGATTAACAAACTGTGGTATATGCATACCCTGGAATATTATTCAGCCATAAAATAGGATGGAGACTCTATATCTTTCGTATTCACTTGGATATAGTTGAAACATATTCTTCTTAGTAAAGTACCACAAGAATGTAAAAGCAAGTATCTGATGTACTCAATGCCAAGATGAAGCCAGTAGACAAACTAATACATGCCCACAAAAGAGAAAAACTGAATTCAATTCATGTTGAGGGGAGGGGGAACAAGTGAGAATTGAGAGGGGAGGAGGGAGGGAGGATTGGTGTGCTCCAACCTGATAGGCACAAGGCAAGGGTATATGGCACACGTCCTGGGTGTGGGACACAACTACAACAGGGCCTTTACCTAAAAAATGCAAACATTGTAAACTAATTGTTATACCTTCATATTAATCTGGAATTTATAAAAAAGGACATTGAAAACCAAGAAATGGGGGGTGGGAATAGGCATGGAATAAAAACTTAAAAAACTTAACCTTATTAAATGTATAGAACGTTATTCTGATGACAAGCACACTAAAAGCCCTGACTTTAGCATATAAGCTATTCACTTAACCAAAACATTTGTACCCCTTAAAATTTGGGGGGACAATAGCATAGGCAAGAAAAGGAAAAGTAGACAAAAAGGGCTACAGCAAATTAAAAACCTTCTGCACAGCAAAAACAACCAGCCAAGTGAAAAGGCAAGCTACAGAATAGGAGAAAAGATTCTCGAATCACACAACAAACAAGAGGGTTATTGCTAATATATATAATCAATTCTTACAACTCCATAGCATAAAACTATATAACCTAATTTTAAAAGTGGGCAAAGGAACTGAATAGACATTTTTCCAAAGAAGACATACAAATAGCCAACAGGTACATGAAAAGGTGCTCAGTAACACTAATCATCAGGAAAATACAAAGCAAAACTGCAATGAGATATCACCTTATACCATTTAGGATGGCCATTATCAAAAACAAAACAAAAGATAACAAGTGTTGGTGAGGATGTGGAGAAATTAGAATCTTGAACACTGTTGGTGGTGGGCATGTATAATGGTGCAGCCCTATGGAAGATGGTATGCAGGATCTTCCAAAACTTTCAAAAATGGAACTGTCATATGATCCAGCAAGTGTATGCCTAAATACATATCCAAAATTATTGAAATAAGAATCTCAAAGAGACGTCTGCTCTCTCATGTTTGTTGTACCATTATTCACAATAGCCAAGATAGGAAACAGCCCAAATGTCCATAAACAGATGAATGGATAAAAAAGTGTGCCGTGTACATACAATGGAACACTATTCATCCTTAAAAAAGAAGGAAATCTTGCAATTTTTGATCCCTATCAGGGGTCCACAAACTTTTTAAACAGGGGGCCAGTTCACTGTCCCTCAGACTGTTGGAGGGCCGGACTATAGTTTAAAAAAGCCAAACTATGAACAAATTCCTATGCACACTGCACATATCTTATTTTGAAGTAAAAAAAACAAAATGGGAACAAATACAATCACACCGCCTCATGTCGCCCGCGGGCTGTAGTTTGAGGACTCCTGCTAGATGAACCTGGAGCACATTATGTTAAATGACATAAGACAGTAACTGAATGACAGATACTGCATAAGTCCACTTACATGAGGTATTTAAAATATTTAAATTCATAAAAACAAAAAAATAGAATGGTGGTTGTAATGGATAGGGGAAGGGGAAATGGGGTATAGTTGTTCAATGTGTATAAAGTTCCAGTTATTGCAATTGAATAAGTTCTAGAGATATGCTATATAATATAGTGCCTATAGCTAACGATATTATACTGTGCACATAACATTTAGTTGAAAGTGTAAATCTGATGCTGTGTTCTTACTATAAAAATAATGATACAAGCTAACTTTGGGAAGTGATTTATTTCCTTCATTTTGGTAATGTACCAGTGGTGTATACTCATCCAATTGTATATTTTATTTTAAACATGTGTAATTTTTTTATATACCAACTATACCTTGATAAAGCTCTTAACAAGCAAGCCAGTAATAAGATTAATCAAAGATTATTTTTACACTTCTTGACACACATATGCACACTGGGGCACATGCACACAGTTGCAATCTTTCTCTCCTTTTTTTTTAACTTAGTATTTCTGATGCTTTCCTATTCTATTTGTAAGAGTATGAATATTATATATTAAAAAAATTATCACACAAAATTAACCATAGTAAAAGGCAATCTATGAATTATGCAAGATATGTGACAGACTTCCAGATGGACATATATCACTGTAAAATCACTGCAAAAACATAAGGAAGTATTCCTCTGTGAAGACTAATTTAAATGTAAAGCCAGGCCCTGAACTTTCATATAAATTTCATAAAATTATGAGGGAAAAATATCTCCAATGCCTTTTATTATGTTTCTATAAATCTAAAGTGAATCCTTGGGGCATTTTATTTTGGAGATTATCTATTGTGTCTATTAAACAGCCACAGGGTAAAACATTTTGACAAAAAGATCAAAAGATTAAGCCAATATAATAAATATTTGGTCTCTCATACATTATACATGTACCATTTTGAGATAAAATAGCAACTCTGTTATTTTCATTTGAGAAGCCCCTATATAATTGCAATAAACATGGTTTCCTTAAAACAGATGGAAATACTAATGTAAAAGTGAGACACAAACTGACAAATTCCAAAAAAAAAAAAAACCTACCTGATGAGTTCAGTTTTTAAGGCAGTGGTTCTCACATTAATGTGTGCATAATTGTGTAGAGTGCATATTTAAAATACATATTCTCTATTATAAATGTCTTAACACAATAACTAAGAAAATGCCAGGAAGACTAAGTTAACCAGTGTGATTAAAATATTTCAAATTGTATATAAAACCAGTGCATGGTGCCCCATGATTGCATTAATGTACACAGCTATGATTTAATTAAAAAAAAAAAAAAAAGAAAGAAAAACACAGAGGAGAGGGCCAACTACCAGCCATGGAGAAAAGCTTGGAGCAAGGCTTTTCTTACATTTCACAGAAAGGAACAGACCCGTCTTGGACTTATAGCCTTTGGAACTATCAGATAATAAATTTATGTTGGTTAAGCCAAAATAATAATAATAATAATAATAATAATTTTGATTATACTCATCACATCCCAATTGCTTAAATTTCTGCAATGTCTTTCCATTTCTCTTGGGATAAAGGCAAATTCCCTAATAAATGAGCCTTCTCTGAAGTCACAAATTCCTCAAAAACAAAATAATAATACAGATTCTCAAAGATTTTTCTGCAAGGACTCTGATTAGTTAGTTAGGTCTAATTTGAGAAATCCTTTATTTTGCTGAGAAAGCCCCAGATGATCTAATATACACCTACATAATAGAAAACTCAATTCAATTCAAGTTGGGGGGAGGGGGTAGGTGGGAGGGGGGAGAGGGAAGAGAGATGGGGATTGATGTGCTCCCACTTAATTGCCACAATGAAAAGATATATGGCATACCTTTTGGGTACAGGACACAACTACAAGAGGAACTATAGTTACAAATGCAAACATTGTAACCTAGTTGTTTGTACCCTCACATTAATCTGAAATTTAGAAAAAAAAGCAAATTCTGATTCAATAGTCCTTTGCATGGGAAGAGCTGAGTATTCTAATTATTCCCAGGTGAAGTCAATGTTTGTAGTCTATGGACCACACTTTGAGAAGCAGGTTTTTAAAATATAAATATTTGCCAAATACTATATAATACAAGACCTTTAGGAATAAAATAAAATAATGTCAAAGTCATTAACCTGTAAACATGATGGCAATACTTGGCAGTAAATTAATTACATACCTGTGAGATGTTATGAGGATGAATCAGAGGTTTTTAAGTGCTAGAAAGAGGATTACTTAGTAACCATGCACGTCTGCAAGTTGGCCACCCAATATGGTCAACATAGGGAGGTGGTCAACATAAGGAATGAGGCCTACTATACTGATATATATATGTGGTACACCAGTCTATGAAAATCAGGTCAACTTAAGGAGATAGCCAATGTAGGGAGGTCATTAACTATGAAGGTAAGAGCACATTTGGTGAGAATAAGATGGAGTCAATGAGGCTAGAGCCAACACAACACAGCTGGTATGGCCAGTTTAGGTCCTACCTAACCTTCACCTTATGTCTTTCATCCTTGCTGTTTTATATATTCAGCATTAACCTAAAAGGGTATTGCTGGGGTCCTGCCCCAGGGGCAGGGTCCTTTAAGAGCTGTGGCAATGGCTTCAATTATCTGAAAAAAATAATAATAAAGTTAAAAACAACAAGATACAAAGAGGACACACAGAATAGAATTGTTCAAAGGTGGAAACACAGGGGGCCACTGGCTACTAGTGGGGTCCTGGCAAATGGCCCTGAGTGTTTGTTCCACTCAGCTTTTATTGAAGGCTATTTCCTCATTAG
The DNA here is from genome assembly GCA_963574355.1 of Loris lydekkerianus. Classification (NCBI taxonomy): domain Eukaryota; kingdom Metazoa; phylum Chordata; class Mammalia; order Primates; family Lorisidae; genus Loris; species Loris lydekkerianus. The sequence continues at coordinate 1,071 of CAUYPK010078608.1, read as the reverse complement.
CCAAGAGGTTAAGCTGAGGAAGGGAACAAAAACAATAGCAGTTTCTCTGAGTAAGCATGTCAGCTCCTATTATTTCTATAATTATTAACTTTAAGATTCTGAGCAGCCTTGAGAAATCCGAAACCTCCTGTCTGTGGTCACACACACAGATTCCTTAGAGGGGATTTAATCTCACTAGTTCACCATGGAGTAAAATGCTACTGGCATTAATCTCCTCTGAGGAATCAATGGGAAAGAAGAATTTTCCTCTAATCTCCACCCAGAGGCATCTTCCTCTGTGATAAGAGACATAAGCTACTCATATTTCAGGGCTCAAGTTGTTCCCTTGATCTTTGCCCTGGCCAAATAAAAATCTCCACAATGGGTATTTGCTTTGACTGGTAACTAGGCAGGAGGCAGCCTAGTTAATGTTTCTTGCCAGGCCTTGCACTCAACTTCCTCTGAGGCCACTGTTTCTTCAGTGTTCACAGATCTAGCAGAGGTGTTTGCAAGCTGTATCCCCTACAGGCCAGTCTTCTAAGAAAGCAGGAACCTGCTCAGATAAGGAATTTAGTGGCTAATTTAATAGTAAACTAGCTAATGTGTTTTCATTCCATCTTGCTCAGCTTATTTCTGTTTTTCCCCTTTTCTGGGGGTGTTTTCCCTAGCCAAAAATAGGGTCTTTGGCCCCCATTATGTCTGCAGTGTTTATCTTGAGTAGTTTAGGGTGACTGATTTAGGAAATTAACTTTTGAATTAGAAATGTTTTGGTTTACAACTGGGTTATAGCTTTCATGTGAAAGCCATAAATTATTTATAGTAGGGCTGAGTACATTGGACACTTTTTCTTCCATTCTTGAGATACTTTACTAAGAAGAATATGGGCCGAGGGAGAGTGATTGGTGGGATTACAACTGCGGTGCATCTTACAAGGGTATATGTGAAACTTAGTAAATGTAGAATGTAAATGTCTTAACATAATAACTAAGAAACTGCCAGGAAGGCTATGTTAACCAGTGTGATGAAAATGTGTCAAACGGTCTATAAAACCAGTGTATGGTGCCCCATGATCACATTAATGTACACAGCTAT
>CAUYPK010078606.1:0-22102 GCA_963574355.1 Loris lydekkerianus | reverse complement strand
TGGTTTTATAGACCGTTTGACACATTTTCGTCACACTGGTTAACATAGCCTTCCTGGCATTTTCTTAGTTATTGTGTTAAGACATTTACATTCTATATTTACTAAGTTTCACATATACCCTTGTAAGATGCACTGCAGGTGAACGGGAACTTGATTCTGAAGTGAGGGTTTACCAAGCCAGGATGATGGGCTGGGGAAAGTGCATACTCTACAGGGACAGTGAGCCTAAGGGTGGGAGAATAAGCAAGGATGGGCGTTCAACAAGGACCTTATAAAGGATTTAATTTCTAGTGATCTTTCCCTTTTGACTGTGAGTATAATCAGGCTTAATTTTGCCCCTCCTAAGCTGAAATTTCCTTTAGAATCCCAGAGTCTCAGATCATCTTCAGTGTCTTATTTCTCCCAAAGCACTTATTACCAATTGTCATTATTTTGCTTATATTTTAGTTATTTGTTTAACTGTCTTCCCAATAGACAATCAGCTCCAAGAAAGATCATTATTTTTATCATTTTATCCCCAGAATCTAACTTAGTAGGCACCTGATAATCATTTGTTAATACTGGAGACTCAACTCCACTCTACTGTTTCTTTGGTTTTCAGTGAGTGATATTTTCTTTATTGGAATGCTTATGGAAGGCCTAACTACCATGTGGCTAGGTCCTGCGTGGGCACAGGAATAGGAAGATGTATTTAACTGTCCTGTATCACTTAATGACAGGTGTTCTGAAAAGTGCATCATTAAACAGTTTTGTCATTGTGCAAACATCATAGGAGCATACTTACATAAACCTAGAAGGTAAGCCTATTACACACCTAGGTTTATGTGATGGAGCCTATAAACCCATTTGCTTCAGGCTATAAACCCGTATAACAGGTTATACTGCAGGCTGCTGTAACAGCATATAAAGTATTTGTGCATCTAAACATGGAAAGGGTACAGTAAAAATACAGCATTATAATCATATGGAGTACTGTTGTATTTGTGGTCCATTAGTGACCAAAATGTTTCATGGCACAAGACTGTACAGGCTTCCTGAATTAAATAAGGGCCGAGAGGACAGATGGATAGGCAGGTAAACAATGGTTTTGCACACAGAAAGAGGGGGTCTACCTCTCTCAGAATGAGTCAAGGAAGGTTATAGAAAGGGAGGTATTGGAGTTGTACACAGATATCTGCAAGGTGGGACACAGAAGAAGAATCACACAGGCTCAGTGTAGTGGGTTGTGTTTAGAGCCTGACAGCTGAGGCATGAAATGAGCATAGACACTTGGTGGGAATTGAGGAAGGACAGATGGACAGGAGAAGATACTCAGAATCTGCCTGTTGTAATAAAGACTCGGGGGGTTAAATCTTATAGATGAAGTATCTTTGAAGAATTAAAACATGTGGGGAGAAATGATCCGTTTTTCCAACTAGAAGGTTATAGCCCAGACAAGAGACAGTAAGGGCCTGAGCAATGTCTAGGCATGAACCAATTTGGCATATTTTCAGAAATAAACACCCATATAATTTTATGGCTGGATCTTTTAGGGTTCAGTTGCAAGAAACAAAATCTTCTACTTTAGCTAGTTTAAGCAGAAAGGATTTTTTTTTAAATAGGGTATAAATGGCTAACAGAATGTTTGAAAGGGTTAAAGAATCAGATTCTGGGCTAAACTTCCAGAAACAAATCTTGATGTCACACTACAGACCTGGTCTGCTAAGGGAGTTTCTTCTTTTTGTGTGAGCATAAAAACTATATGATTGACTGGGAAGTTACTAGAACAACCATGTTCACATTGTCGGTTATAATGTGCCCACAGCAAACTGGGTGCTTTGTGTCTTTCTCTCCTTTCAAAACTGAACTAAGCCTCACATGAAAGTATCTGGTTAGTGGAACCTAAATTACAATCAGACCTAGCTTCAAGGGCATTTGGGAAATGTCATCATTTAGTTTGCAAGCTTTTTTGAGTAAAGGAAAACACACTAGAAAGAAATCCCAATAGATATTGAGCATGCAGATATCCACCATCATATCCACTGTAGAAGATGATTAAATGTAGGGGTTAAGAATGAGGATTTAAGAATTTTCTGGCTCAACTTAGGTAACTGAGATACTAATAAGTGAGCCAGAAAGTAGAGGAAGGAGAAAAGCAGCAATATCATTCATTTTTAGATATGCTGGGTTTAAGGTGCCTTCAGGTCATACAGGTGGAGATTCCCAACAGGCAGTTGGATGGACTGTTGACAGAAGTCAAACATTGGAGGACATCTTTTCACAGGACAGATGGAATAGATAGAATTAGGGAATGAATAAGCTCTTTCAAGTAGATCATCATAGTAAAAACAAGAGAGAATCAATGATGGCACCTAAAGCACACCATTATTAAAGCAGAGTATTAAGGAGGAGCCCACAGCACAGATTTTGAATTGGTGTAATGGAGGAAAAATGAGGAGAGTACTATTTCTGACATCAAGGTATGAGAGAATGGAAGAAATAGTCATTAATGTCAAATGCTGAGAAGATGTCACTTAAGGACTAGAAAAGCAAAGATGTTTGTAATCAATTTTAGAAAGAACTATTTTGATGAAATGGTGGGTAGAAAAATTATTCAGTGAATTGAGGGGTGATTTGGCAGTGAAGAGATAATATGTATAAAAGGCAATTTCAAAGAATTTGACTCTGAATAGCATTTGGAGCAATCAGGTAGAAAAGAAGGAAATTGAGAATGAAGAGTATTTTTTCTTTAGACTATTTTTTTTTTTTTAAGATAGGAGAGATTTAAGCAGCTTTATAGGGTGAAATGATGAACCCAGCAGAAAGGGAAATCTTGAGGACTCAGGAAAACAGACGGGATTCTATAGAGCAAAATTCCAGAAGAGACAGTTTGGTGGACAGAAAAATGCAAAGATGTCCATGTCATAATCTTCAGAATCTGAGAACATGTTACATAGTTCCTTACACAGAATAGGAGACCTCGAGAATGGTAAGAGGATCAATTTGTGTTGTTTTAGGGCCTTAAATTTGTGGTAATTTATTACAGAAAGAGTGGGAAACAAATACAGGAAGAATAGTTGAATTCAAAACAACTATAGGAATTAGTTCTAGGACAGCAGGAGAAGAGATATCGTTCACAGGAAAAAGAGGTAAGAAACCACAGATAGGTTGAGTTGAGGATACCCTTGTAGTTGCGTGGTGCTTATGTATGGCTGCATGTTCTACACAGAGCAGGACAAGAGTGGAGGCAGGGAAGATGAATTTCTTGAAGGAAGTTAGGGACATGTAATAAAGATCTCTCTATTTTCTCAATAAAATAGTAGGTTAGATTATTTTCTGAGAGAGAAGAAACTATGAATTTAATGAGAAATAGGGATACTTATCACAGGAAATCATAGACAGCCAAGGTGAGATTTCCAAGTAGCATTGACGTAACAGATAAGTATTGAAACAAATAATATCTTCAATCCTTTACATTCACGCAATTCTCTTGAGCAGTTTTCAGCAGTTGTAGAAACAGGAATTATATAAGGTATGTAGATGGAGGATGATGCACAGTCTGGAGATTGGGTTACTGGCAATCGGAGTGATGCCCAGTGGGCTATGTCCTGTTAAAAACAACAAAAAATTGATCAAGAGGGGACCTAGACCGAAAAATAACAGTCATAGGAAATAAAGGTCCAATAAAATATGGAAGTAGCTCATGTACTTGTAATATGAGAATGAAATGGGGATGGGATATAAAGGACATTGTAGAATTATTCAGGGAAAAACCCAAAATAAAGAGCAATGAGATATTGTGGAAGACATTGCTGGGGTTTGCTCAACAGCCATAACTTGTCTGATTCTTTTTTTTTCTTTCCTAACAGAGATTCAGTTTTCCTCAGGTGCTTTTTTCCTTGTTCATATAGTCTGCAAAATTGAATCCCTCTTCACCCAGAAGGGTCAAAATATGATTGGCTAACTCAGTGTTCTCAGACGTTTGTGTACATCAGAATTACCTGGAGGGTTTATTTGAAACATAAAATACAGGGTCTACTCCTGGCATTTCTCATTCGCTGGGTCTTGGGTAAGGCTTGATAATATGCATTTCTAACAAGTTTCCAGGTAATGCTAAGGCTGTTTATCTGGGAGAGGCACTTTGAAATAGACTGGGATAAGCCAATCATGGCGGTTGCATTACCCTTGTCAGTTTAGGCACAGCCTTGTGACTAAACGCTGGCCGGTGATAACCTTGGGGAGACCTCCTATCAAACTTCCTAGATGTGTTTTCTTGCCTAAGATAGGAACCATATGTAAGAAAGGAGAGTCTTATCTTCAGTTGACATGTTTACTCATGAGGATCCTAGGATGGCCCCAGCCATTGTGGCCATGAGGAGAGGCATTGTCAAAACCCCGAGGACAGTGAGTATGTGGTTAAACCCCCAGTACTTGGTAACCTCTTTGAGCTGCTGAGTTAACCTATTCTGGAACCACACTTTCTCTAGGCTTGCGCTTTGTGAGATAATAAATCTGTGAATGTTTAGACTCCTTTTAGCTGGATTGTCTGTTACGTGGAACTGAGTGTTATCTCATTGATGCAAATATTTTATCTATTTGATGAACAGTTAATTTAAAGGACTAATATCCATTGACTGATACAGATGTGGAAGAAAATTTGTTGCCAGTGAAAATAATAATCTTTCAAATATGTAATATGTAGATATTTATTAAAATATAAAATATATAAAAATTTTAATATCATCTAACCCCAGTAAGATTAGCCCACATCACAAAATCCCAAAACTATAGATGTTGGCGTGGATGTGGAGAAAAGGGAACACTTCTGCTCTGCTGGTGGGAATGCAAACTAATACATTCCTTTTGGAAGGAAGTTTGGAGATCACTTAGGGATCTAAAAATAGATCTGCCTTTCCAGCCTGCAATTCCTCTACTAGGTTTATATCCAGAAGACTAAAAATCACATTACAACAAAGATAGTTGCACCAGAAAATGTTTCTTGCAGCCCAATTCATAATTGCTGAGTCATGGAAGAAGCCCAAGTGCCCACTGACCCATGAAAGGATTAATAAATTGTGGTATATGTACACCATGGAATATTATGCAACCTCAAAAAAGATTGAGACTTTACCTCTTTTATGTTTACATGAATGGAGGTGGAACATATTCTTCTTAGCAAAGTATCTCAAGAATGGAAGAAAATGTATCCAATGTACTCAGCTCTATTATGAAACCAATATGTAAGCACCCACACTTCCACATGAAAGCTATAACTCAACTATAGCCCAAGATGAAAGGGAAAAAGGAGGGGAAAGAGAGAGGGGAGGATAGGTGGAGGGAGGGTAATTGGTCGGACCACACCTATGGTGCATTTTACAAGGGTACATGTCAAATCTACTAAGTATAGAATATAAATGTCTAAACACAATAATTAAGAAAGTGTGCTGAAGGCCATGTTAACCAGTTTGATGAAAGTACTTCAAATTGTATATAAAACCAGCACATTGTACCCCACAAATGCATTAATGTACACAGCTATAATTTAATAAAAAAATTTTAATGCAGAAGTTTTATTCTCTGAAATTTATCTCATGTAAATAAAATTACTCTTATGAAAATTATATAATAAGGACATTTATTATAATTTTATCAAATCTAAAATAAAAAGAAGCAATTGGATATACTTCAGTAGGGGAATATTGAATCAATTATGATACAACTATTGAACAATTTAAAATATTTTAATTTTTTAAAAATGAGTTAAATTCATATCTTGTGACCTGGGGAGACCCTCATAATGGGTTGATTTGTAGAGAGATGGATATATTAAAAATAATTTTATAAAAATAATAAATCCCAAACCTTTATGTATTTATTTATACAATATACTTATAAGAGCATGAAAGAAGATGTGGAAAGATAAACAATAAGCTATTAGCACTGATTTGTGCAAAAAACATATATGAGAAAGAAATAGACTAGGAAAGTTAAAAAAAAAAAATCTGGCTGAACATATAACATACCTGAACATATAACATATAATATACCTGAAATCTCAGCACTTTCAGAGGCTGAGGTGGGAGGATCACTGGAAGCTTGGGGTTCAAGATCAGCCAGACCACATTGCAATACCACATCTCTTAAAAAAAAAAAAATAGCCAGATGTGGTGAAGCACACCTTGCAGTCCCAGCTACTTGGGAGACTGAGGCAGAAGGATCACTTGAACCCAGGAGTTCAGGGCTGTGGAGAGCTATGATCAGACTACTTCACTCCAGCCTCGGCAACAAGCAAGACCCTGTCTCAGCAAAACAGCAACAACAACAAAAGTCTTCTGACACAATACTCACTGACAAGGTACAACTTCCAGAACTCTCTTGATAGTGTTGCAAATGTGTAAAACTTCATGATGCATACGGACAAAGAGGAGAGCATACCAGGGGGAAAGTAAAGCATCCGTTCAATTAGCTAATGAGACATGTAACGCCTTTATTCTAGATTTCAATTATGTTAAGTGGTTTGCATTAAAGTCACATGAAAAATGTGCAATGTTGAAGTTTAAAAGTGCCTTTGGCAAGGCTGAAGGAATCATGGTTGTTAAGGACTGGAGTAGTGGAGTAAAAGTGAGAGTCTTTGGAGGTGAGGAGACCAAAGACCTTTACATCTTTTGCACAGACGTCACCAGGGAAAATACAGGCCGTGGGATAGGATGGATAACCTCAGACAAAGTCCTCAATGAAAGACAGTGTCTGAGAAAGTGGCAAGTGGCAGAGAAGAGGAAAGAAACATGACTTGAACTGAAAACGGGAAGAATTGTTCAAGAAGTTGGGAGACTTTGATGAAGGCAACATGGTGCAATGGCATTTTTGGAATGGCCCCAAATGGTCTTGCCTGCCCCTCCCTCACCTCCCCAATGCCCTTATTTACATATCTGAGGGAAGCTTCAGCTCGGGCTGCTCTTCCTGCACTGCGCCTCTGCCCACGCTGCTCCCAGATTCCAGAGCCCTCTCCTTTCTTCTTGGCATCACCTATTCTTCAGGGTCAACCAGGAGGTTTTTTGTTTGTCTTCATGACTTCTTTGAAGTTCTGACTGCAAGAAAGAACTTCCATGTATGAACTCTTAACAAAATTTGGCACTTCATCACAGATTCTCATTTTTACTCTTCAATGGTTCTCTGTCTGTAAATCTTATTTCATGATAGCAGCATCGAAACGTCATCATTCTCTTCCAGCTTTCTACCCTGTCAAGCCCACAATCTATTTTGCTCTTTCATGCCACGGAGAAAATAGAAGGCATCATTTGGAAAATTCCTTGCATTTCTCCCTCCCTCCTCACAATCCTCCTTCATGTCTTCTCATCAAGGCAGGGGAGGTGTCCCTCCACATGTCAAAGGCACGCTCTGTGGGTGGCTGCATCCTCTCCTATTTTGTCCTGAGTGTCCTGATGTTCCTACAGGATCCCAGGTGCTAAGTAGACAATGATGAGTCACCCTGTCCTCACAGAGGTTAGAGTCCAGTGTGGAGCAGCACATCTGTAATTATAAATAGAATGAGTGTTAAGTCATGCAGGGATTCCCTCTCTCTCCTGGCCTTACGGAAACTGCCATTCCTTATGTCCTTCTGTCTTCTTTTGTGATCTGAGAGACCAAAATAGATGGCCCTTTATCAATTAAGATGGACCCTAACGTGAAGAAAACAAAAATGTTCAGGACCTGGCTGGGAGAGCAAACTTCTAAATTCCTATAGTAACAAGAAAAATCTCACTCTTGCCAAACTCTATAACAATGGGAACTATCAGGCAAATTATCAGACCCCTCCTCACTCTGATTTACAACCTAGACCACTACAACTCTGACTGGACAGAGGCCTGAGCACACAAAGTCCTTTTCTGATAAGCATCTGACTGCAGATCATAAGCCAGATTCAGCTTGAGGAAACTGCACAGAGGGTGAGCACAAATTCCACCCCGTTTTAATGCTAAAACCCCACACAAAGTGAGGCAAAACATATATATATGTTTACTCTTTGAGCATGTGTTTGGCTTCCCTCAAAATATGTCCAGCTTCCCCCCCAAACCTGCTGAATGGTATGGCTCTATTGTATAATATGGACCTTGTGCTCAAATTGCAATTTCCACCTTCACACTTTGAACTCAGAGCATCTTCAATCCATGCCAGAGACTGTCTCTTCCCAGTTTGCAAACTGATATCCCCAAGAAAACTCTCCTTTCTGCAAGGTGGTCATCCTGGTGTTCTTTCTATGACACGCCTACAATCAGTATTTCTATTTGCTGTCTTATTTTAAATGTAAGGTCACTTTTCCTTGCTCCCATATTTTTCTTCATATACACTTCTACATTGTCTTCCATGCCCCAGAAAAACTCCCAGGAAGAGTGGCTTATGATCACAACATTTGCTTTATTACTTCCCCTTGCAACATGGCTTGTGAAACATTTTGCCACTGCTGCCACCAGATCCCAGAACCTCTCTTGCCAAACACAATGGCTTTCACTTTGGTGAACCCAATGCACATTCATTCTTCAGTTCTCGTTTGACTTCGTGGCAACATGTAATGTTCCTTACCATTCACTTTCTTTCTAAACCTTCGTTTGGTTTTAGATACTTGACAGTTGCCTTAATTCCCATCCTCTTTTATTACTCTTTCCATCTGCTTTTCAGATTCACTTTCCACTATCAGATATTTAGGGTTCAGGTCTTCCCTCTTTCACTTGATATTTTCCATGTAGGAAATCTCATCCATTTCCATCCCCTAAATTAACATCTCCACATGATGTTCCCACAATTATGTTTCTAGTCCAGCAAAGTAATTCTTACTTATTGAAAGTCTGGGTTAATAATTTCATGTTTTAATTTAAGCCATTGTTAGAGTTATCTTAATTCTTTTAAAGGGCATTGATATTAGCATGACTTTTATCTGTTGCAGTATCCTAATCTTTTAATGACTGATACTTTTGTGAAATACAATAAAAATAAATTACCAGAAAAATGAAGCAAATGATAACAAACAGAGACAAAACACAAGCCCAAATTTTTATTAGTAGATTCAGTAGGCTCGATATTACTATGGGATAACTACAAAGGCTTCTAAATTCTCACTCTAAATTTCTGTAATTTTCTTGGCTCTGAACAGTGACAAATAGTTCACAGGCCAGCACTAGACAGCATAGCACACTTTGAGCAACCCTGGACTGGATAACAGAGATAGTCAGACCTATTAGCTTTTGCATCTTTCCCAGGTCATTTTCTTTGTTGAATAACTCCTTCTCATAATTTCAGGGGAAGGAAGATAATTTTCTCTCTATCCTTCAAAGTCCTTGGTAAGGATGGACCTCTGTAACAAAAGGCAGTATAACAAGCGAAAAACAAACAGAAGTTTGTTAACAAGCACATCTCATATATACATGGGTACCTTGAGAAATGAGCAAATCTCCACTGGGTGGCTTTGAATTCTGCTATAAACACCATCATGTGTGCTAAAACAAAGGAAGAAAGGATTTGGGGATGTCTGATTATGGAGAGATTCCCAGAAAAACAAACAAGGTTAAGATTTGTTATGCACATTTATATCCGTGTCTTCTTTATTGATAAGTGTTTCTACTGATTTACCAATCAGTAATCACAGACAGGTCACTGGATATATACTCAGACTCAAGTAATCTGTTCAGTAAATTGAAGACCTGAAGGTGTGGGTTAAGCTTTGCCTTGCATAACCTTTGGCAGTTGATCAGTTACAAAAGACATCTCCAAAAAGGGAAGGGGGCATGAGGAGACAGGTCTGATCTCCTTTCTCACAACCAGCAACTCAAGGGTAGTTTCTGGGGTCTCCTTGGCCAAGAGAGGATCCATTTAGTCAGCTGGGTGGGGGGGTGGGGGGAGGGAGGTGAAGACTTAAGATTTTATTTTAGTTCACAACTGTACTCTGTTAGCAGAGCTTCTCCTGGGTCTACAGTTTCTCCAAATAATCCTCATGCCAAAGAGGCATATTTAGAGATAGCTTATTCTAGTCTCCATGTAGTTAAACTCTTAGACAGTAGAGGAGGTATAGGATGGTGCTCGGAGGTGGTGTGTGTGCGTATGTACAGCAGGGGACCTGCCAGACCACTTCCGCTGTATGACTATTACACAGTCCTTGGCAGAGTGGCCAGAGTCAGTGTTCACTATTGTATAGTATAGCTTTGTCCTTGGCACTGGGCACTTGAAAACTAAAGGACTTCCTAAAAGTACCCTCATTCTTTCACAGTTTATCAATACTGTCTCCAAAACTCTTGAAATACTGCAAATTTTATGAGCTTCGGAAAAAATCTTCCACTGTTTTTAATAAATATGCAAGAACTACAACTTCTCATGGAATTGCCAACTCTTGTTGGTTTTTATTTTTATTTTTTTAAGTTTTTCTAGAACCAAATTTCCAGAGACACAAAAAACTCAGCATAATGGGATCTACTATTTTCCCACATAATTTTTCACAATAAAACTATGGGGAAGTTTCAACCTCTTCCCCTTTGCCAACTTTGGACTATTCATCTGGTTAACATTTGAAGAACTAAAAAAAGCCCAACTACATGCTGGACCCCCACTTTATCTAAGGCAGAATTTGCTGAATAGAAAGCTCAGCTTTTAAAGTCTTGCAGGGTACAGGCGATTACACTAATGTACACAGCTATGATTTAACAATAAAAAATAATAATAATAAAGTCTTGCAGGGGCTGTCAGACTTAATAAATAAAAACACAGGACACCCAGTTAAATTTGAATTTCAGATAAACAACAAAACATTTTGTTAGAATGGACATAGGACTTTTCCCTTACTAAAAATTTATTCTGTGCTTATCAGACATTCTGATTTAACTGAACATTTTATATTGTATTTGGAAATGCTGTTTTGTGTAAATTATTTGGTTCAGATAGGATTCTTTTCCTATATTACTGCTATGATCATTTTATCTCATTTTGAGCTTTGGGGGGACTTTCTTCCCTACTAGAACACACTTTTCTAAAGGCTGTCTGCCCATCCCTAGCTCATTATCAATAACATTGTCAGCATCACCAGAGCTTTAAGTTATGTTGGAATAGAATTAGAAGTATTGACAAACTGTAAAGGCAAGAGGCTTCCAACGAAGTTAGGATCAAATTATGATGAAGAAAGCAGAGGCAGGAAAGGCCAGCCTTAGTTGTAGGTATGCTCCGGACAGTAAAGCCTCTGTAATGGAGTCAGACATGGAATACTCTCGGAGGTCGGTAGGCACTCAGCCTCGCATTTCACAGAGGGGGAAACCTGAGCACCAAGGGAGCTAGTGACTTCTTGAGGGGGCAGGAAGCAGCTGTGTGAAGGAATAGGGGACGAGAAGAGAAAGAAAATGTTCTAAAACCCTATCTTACCTACCAATACATGAAGAAGGCAGGACATATGTGATTATTTGTGTTAAAATATTTTTTTCTAGTTGAGCATGCTGTCATGCTCCTAGAGTCCTAGCCATGTGGGAGACTGAGGAGAGAGAGCCACTTGAGACCAAGGGTTCAAGGCTGCAGTGAGCTTAATTGCTTCTGTGAATAGCCGCTGCACTCCAACTAGGGCAACAAAGAAAGACGCTTTTTAAAAAGGGGGGTTTTGGTGCATTTTTTAAAATATTTTTCTTCTAGACAGTGGGAAGGTTTTGTTTCTATAATTCCCACCCTTTATAAGTACATAATCATGAAATCAATACATTCTAAAAATTGAAAAGGATATTAGAGTGCATTTATTCCAGTCTATTCATTATATTGTTATAAATTAGAAGCGTCCACTGAGTCTAGGGCTAAAGATTTCTGGCTTTCAGTGTTTTTTCCCAGCTGCTCTTAAATCAATAATTCATACATAAGATATATAAAAAATCCAGGGTGAGTCTTTTCAACAAGGAAAATGAGTGCAATGAATTGGGGAATAGTGGAATCTCCTTTCAATAAGTTTAGACACTATCATCTAAAAATAGAGTCTGATGTTTTCTGAAATATAAATTATAAAAGAGATAATATTATAATATGCATAAATATACAACAAACACATGTCAAAATTTTATTAACTCATTAATCAATGAGGGAATAAGTAAGATACTACAAATAGTTTAAATGACTACTTGATATACAGAGATAAAATATTATATTATCTACCTCTGTGCTATGAACTAAATTGTGTCCTCCTACCCCCAAATTTATGTGTTGAAGCTCTAACCCCTCATGAATGTAATGGAAATAGGGAAGTAATTTAAGGAGGAGGTTAAGGTTAAATGAGGTCATAGTGTAGAGGTGGGATCTGATAGAACTGGTGTCCTTACAAAAAAGAAGGTACTCCAGATCTCTTTCTCTCTCTCTCTTTCTCTCTCCATCATGTGAAGACATAGTAAGAAGGTGGCTTCCTGCAAACCAAAAAGAGAGTCCTCACAAGAACCTGAGTATGCTGGCACCCTGATGTCAGACTTCCAGTTAACAGAACTGTGAGAAAAGACATTTTTATTGTAAAGCCACTTAGTCTGTGGTATTTTGTTATGGCAGCCCATGCTGATTAATACACTGAGAAAATCCTTTTTCATTGTCTTGGAGGGGAATTATTTGCATATCTATGAACAGGAACTTTTTAGGTTTCGCATAAATTATCTTCTCTCTCTAGTTGTTATGTCTAGTTAAGGACAAAGGCGCACAACCCTATAGAATTGGACAATCCCCATAGCAAATAATGCCTGGCACATTGGAGTGCTAGGCTGTGCAAGATATTGTGTCAGTGACTGATTCCTCTCAGCCCTCAGGGCCACCAGGTGAAATTTGAAGTTTCTGAGGCTCTTCCCCTTACCCCAGTACTATACAAGTATGTTCACTTCAACAAACATCATGATATGGTAAAGAAAATTATTGCCTTAAATAATGAAGGCCTTTATTACTTCATCCAATATGAAGTATGGTATGGAGCAGTCCAGGGGTGGTTCAGTTCCACCACAATGTCACCAAAGGTCCATACTCTTTCCGATTGCCCTCTGTGACCCTGGGCAAGTTTTAGCTAACCTTTTAGTGGCCACTGCAGTTCCAAACATCACATCATTGCATGTCTATGTGTAAAAAAAGCTACATTTCCTAAGAATAGCAGATGCCACTGCCTGTTGTGCAAGCCATTAGTGTCTTATCACTAATTTTTTGTGTGACTTTGGTTGAGATAATTTACTTCTCTAGTTGTTAGTATTATTGGTGATAAAGTTATGAGGCCAAGCACATTGGGAATATTTAACTTGTGTCTATATAGGCCCATGGCTATGCTTCAGTGAATCTTCAAATCCATAATTTTTATGCAAAATTATGTGTGTGTTTCAGAAAAGAATGCCAATAATTTTCATTGAAAAGAATGCCAATAATTTTCATTGACACGTAAAGAAGTCCATGAAGAATTGTAATAATTGTTGAACTCAATGATTTTTGTAGCTTACAAAACTCTCACATTTTAAGGTTTGTGGAATGAGTAAAGAATTAAGAAATTATAAATTAGCTCTAGAAGAACTCTTCTCACTGGATAAACTTGTGAACAGTGATCAGTTTGCCCATGGGTTCTGTCTGACCTTGCCTGAAAGAAGTAACCCTAATTCTAGACTCATCAAAGATGCTTAGCAATGAACTAGTGATCTGACCTCAATTTAGGTGAGATCCAAAGGAGTCAAGTGACTTGCCCATAATCTCCCTCCAGTTCATGGCAGGTCAACTCCTAGGACCTAGGTCTTCCAACCATTGAATTCTTTACCTGGAAGTACTCACTGGTGAAGTTATAAACATCCAGGGTTTTGTTGTTGTTGTTGTTTGTTTGTTTGCCAGGTTTTGGGAATTTATCAATCTCTCTTGTCTCTCTCTCTTTTTAGCTCAAGTAATGAGAGCTAATTTTAAAAGATTCATTACTAATTTCAAAGTCTAAATCTACACTGTGATTGCCCTAATCCCTTTCTGAGTTCTCTGAAGGTGAGCTATACAGTAAGGGATGGATCACTGGCATTTCTGTTTCTAACATAACAGAATAATGGTAGCAGCAGCAAGAATAAGAGAAGTTTTTGGTCTTGACATCACATCAGGAAATTGCAATTATATTCACCATTTTTACCATTCTTTGACACAAAATCAAAGAGTTGATGAGGAGGCCCAGTGCAAAAACATTTGGGAATCAATAATATATCTTATTTTTGTTCTTGCCAGCATATCTTGTACAATGTGTAGTGGTCTCAGGTGACATTCCTCACCTCTCTGCTACTAACTTCCCCTATTTTTAAGGTAAGAAGGGGATATGGAGGAACAAGAGTGAAAATAATGAGGAAGTGGAAGAAGGAAAGGTAAAGGGGATCTTAAATTTAACATGAGTGAGGGAGAACATAGCCCCAGATACTAATGGAAGACATTTTGTTAGCATGAGGAAATTATCAATGAGGAAAGTTGCTGTGAGAATTAAGTTAATACAAGAGGAAGGGCTAAGCAGAGAAATGGAGCTTTTTTATTTTAGGGTTTTTTGTGCTTGCAACCCCAAAATAGCCTAACAGATTCACTATTTAGATCTGGTCCTACTTCACCAGGAGGAGATTATTGAAAGGGGTAGGCAAAGCACGTGGCCAAAACAGAAAAGTCACCTCTTCCAAAAAAACGGGTAAGTCAAGAAGAGATCCTGAAACTATAATATATAGTTCATAGCAGAGCATACTTTAGAGCATTGTTTTGTTTTGTTTTGTTTTGTTTTTTTTAACAGGAAATTTGTTTTTATTAAATCAGAACTGTGTACAGTTATAGGGTACAATGTGCTGATTTGAATGCTTAAATCACACTGATTAACATAACCATTATCTCACTTGTTTTTGTTTTGTTTGTTTCTTTTTTTTATT
This sequence comes from Loris lydekkerianus, assembly GCA_963574355.1. NCBI lineage: Eukaryota > Metazoa > Chordata > Mammalia > Primates > Lorisidae > Loris > Loris lydekkerianus. Next base: position 7,232 of record CAUYPK010078606.1, on the reverse strand, counting down.
ATTTTATTAAATCATAACACTGTTTTGTTTTTTTAAAGAACTCCTTTGAAAGGTCGTTAGCATAATCCTAAAACAAATCTAAGCATATTCATGTAAGATACTTCAGACTTCTCTCTGATTTCTGGCCAAAAATATTCACTTGAAATGACCAGGGGTGCATTCTGATACCTATAAAACACAGGGTGTTGGTCAAAACTAAAAACTTTGTCTTTTGAAATGTTTTACGCAGAAAATTTTCTTTTCTGATCTTTGTCCTAAATCTGAACCCAACTTGGGTGTGTGTTCATGATTTGTAAGCCACAAAGAGAAATCTGGGCCAAGTTTCAAGTGAAACTTCTTTTTTCTTCCTAGTTTCAAGTCAGGCAAAATTCACGTTTCAAGTCCATTAAAAGTGAAAGTTATTGATGGTAACTAACAGGAATTCAAGTATAAGATTTTTTCCAACCTTGCAATCTAGGCATCAAGCATCGGAGAAAGAACTCCATTATCCAGATTATTCCATTTGGTGGCCATGGTTCTCCAATGACAAATGGTCTTTGCTTAGTTTCTGTTTGTAAACTACTCTTTGAAGTAACTAATCAGGGCAGTAACTCATTCACAGCTAAGAAAGTTTAAGGTAAAAGATCTCACGATCCATTTACCAAAGTAAGCATTCCGGGTGATCATTTTAGATGGTTTAAACAGTCATTATTCACAGAATGTATAGACTTCTTATATGGTCTATTAAGGAATAAAAATGGCCCAAGTCTCTTACTTGGCTTGATAAGTTCCTACATGCTCTTAAGTGTAATAAAGAAATAGTGAATAATAATTTTTCCAAAAGTTCATCTAGACATTTAATGTAACAAAGTTGAAATCACTATTTCATAGCCCTAAAATGACTGAGTTGCATGAAGATCTATAGAACAGAGCAGTAAACACATTTATGTCTGATTGTAAAAGGGGGAGACTGTGTCACAGATGAAGGCCTGTGGACTCTCTAATCTAGGAGAAAATTATCTTCTCTGCTCCACAAGAATGAGTTGACCTGAGGAATACATACCTCAGAGAACTGAGGGAACTGACTAGGGAAAACTAAGCAATATATGGGCGTGATGTATGTCTAAGTACACATCAGACTTCTAAAGAAATAAAGTTGTGCAGCCAAGAGCTTGAAAATTTTTTTCAAGCCTGTAGTTCTTGAAATTACAGCCCATGAGAAAACTTTGGAGACCCTGTTAAAAATATCAGCCCTCTTGATAGCACCTCCAGAGTCTGCTTCAGTAAGTATGGGGCAGAACCAAGTAAGTCACCCTTTTAATAGCTTCTTAAGTGATTCCGATACCAGTGAGCTGGGTATTTTTCTTCAAGAAACAGTACTTTAGACTGTGGACTGCTCTAGCTCACGCTAAATTATGGAAAAACAGTGCCACTTGGCATCATCCTATGTTGACTTACATCTGATGTCCCTTTTCTATGAGTTTACATTTCTGAACCAGCTGAATGATTTAACATAAACTACTTATCATTCATTCATTCATTCAAGAATGAATGAATTTAACATAAACTACTTATCATTCATTCATTCATTCAAGAATCATGTGTAAAAACCCAGGACCTAACTTCTTGAACAAACAGTTTTATATTTGAAGTGGAGGAGACAAACCAACATATAAGAAGAGAAATAAATAGGTAAATGTCAGAGATTGGTGAGTATGATTTAAAAAATAAATAAAACAGAATGAGATTAAGAATGATCTGGGGGTAGAGAAGGGCAGAAAAGGGTAAGCTACTCTTTTGCATGGAAAGGCAAGTCCTTCTAAGAGAGGGCAGTTGAGTAAGGACCCCATAATGTGAAGGATCTAGCCACCCAAACATGTAGGGGAAGGTCAACAGGACAGCAAGCCCCAAAATAAACTCACTGAGTCATGGGGCTTGAAGACCTATATGGATGGAACAGGGATGGCAAATGGAACAGTGGAAAAAGAAAGGCTGAGTCAGAAGTAAAGATATGCCAAGTTTCTCAGGGCCTTGGAACCTTGATAAAGTGCTTAGATTTTCTAATCAGAATAGAGGACCTTGGGAGCATTTTTAGAAAGCTACAATCGCTCATTATACAATGGTTGGAATAACACTTGACAGGGATGTATCACATGGTGCTTGGTTCTTAGTAAGTGTTCAACAAATGGCAGCTTTCAAGTGACAAAGATGCTATCCCTTTCATCATTCTTTGCTCATCGACACCATACTTCCCTCAAAAGTTGTCTTATTTGTCCTGTATCTCATCTTTGCAGGGTCAACTAACTAGACTGAAAAAATTACTTCTCCATAATAAAGATGGCTTTCCAAGTGTCTTACAATACCTGTGTTCTCTCTCAGAGTGGAAAGGACTTCCAGCATCATTGTTTTCCAATTGAAAAAACCACCCAAGTCTAAAAATCCAAGTTGGAAGTGTGAGTTGAGTATCTTGAATAAGATAACAGCTGATATGCTCCCTCTGGCTCCCAAGAGATCTCCTTTAGCCCATGTATGAGTTAGACAACCAGCCTGGTTCCCTGTTCTACAGTCTGAACCAAAGTAATGTTGTGGTTTCATCTTCTATGAAAACATATTAATGTTTCTAATACTATCTCACTTGTTCTTTTAAATAAAAATCACAAAGATTGGTCCAGAAAAGGCATCTGTGGTTCAAGCAATCTACCCTGGGCCAACAAATACTAATTAAGATCCTATCACTTCGCAACCACTAAATTTATTTAGTATGCTGACTTTTAAGCTTTTTTTTTTTTTTTTTTAGGCAGATACAACCTTGTTTAAACAAAATCCTCAGACAGTTCATCATGTGAAATGGACCAACACAACATACCTCTGATGAAAGCAGGGGCCTTGGGTCTGAACTGACATCTCAGATCAGCGGTTGCTCTCCAAGTGGCTCTCTAAAGGGTTTTTGAAAGTTTTGCTTACCAATAGCATGACCAAAGACAGTTACCTTAATTTCTAAAGTTAACTATTTTCTATTCCATAAAAGAGTTCACAGTACCTTTCTTATCCAAGAATGGTTATGTATTCTATACTCAATGAATGCTAATTTCTCCTTTTCACTCTTTGATTGTCACTTGTGTAGCCCAATATTTCCCATTTGGGAGCTTGCAGGGATGGGGGAAAGATGAGGAATGGCGGTGCCACTATTTATAAACTCTGTATGCCTACTCTTTTCCCACATATTCAGCTGCTATTGCAAAAAGAAAATTCATTTAAAGTGTTTACCAAATTCGAGTTATTTCTTGTATTATATACTAGAATTCATCTTCCCTCACATGAAATGCCACAAAATATGCTGATATTATTAAGAGGTCCTTCAACTTCCAAAGAATGGGAACAGCTTCAGGATGCATAAGACTGGAAACAAAAGCATGGCCACAATGCTCTGCCCCTTGGTTTAAATCATGTTGCTGCCAGAATTCCACACAGCCAGTGCCTCTGCTTCATGACTCTTTATTGGTTATCAGTGGGCAGATAAGGACAATGGCTTTGCTTTTCTTCACTCAGTCTCTGGTGTTTCCTGACTTTCTACCCTGTCTCCTTCCCTGTCCAGGTCTCTCAGGGCCTTGGTGTCACCTGAGCTGATGGGGATGTCTCAGGAGCAGCAGACAGGCTGGCCAGGGAGTCACCCATTGGCCTCTGTGGTGGCACTGCCCCCTAGACTGGAGGGAGACAGCCTCTGGCTGCATCTGATTGCTAATGAGCTTGCTGGTGGCCGCCCTTCTCGCCTTCTCATCAGCACCCTTTGTTTTTACAGGCTGCCTGCCCTTTGTTGACTTGAGGCTTGTTTTTCCTTGCCTGGGAAGCACTCTGAATTTTTTTTTTCTTTCTTTCTTTTTTTATTTTGGCTGGGCCTGGCTGTCTTCTTTTCTTTTGAAACTGTGTGGGAGCTAATTTTAAACTTGATTAACAGCGTTTAGTCCAAAGAGGGTCAGGATACTATTTTCATGTTAAAGGCTGCTCTTTCTGGTTCCATTTTGTTTTGTTTTAGGACACAATAGGCCCTCACAATGAGAGCCCTTCTGATTTTGTAGCTATGGTGGGAAAGACAAAAAAAATAGTATGAAGTGTTTGGTTGTTTGATTCTGATCAGAGACTAAGAAGGAGACTATTACCTTTACTGGGAGAATGTAATGCATTACTGACAGCCATACTTGCAAAACTTCACAAATACTTTTAGTCATAATATTTTTACTCTTTAATAACTCCAATTTAGTATTTGGAGCACAGTTTGAAGTCAGTTGCTCAGGGAAATTCTGACTCCCCAGATATGTCAGGTCTCCTTTCACACCCAGTAACTTTTCCTTTTCAGCATGTTCTAAGGTGTGATTAAACCATTATTTCTTCATCATCTGTTTTCTGTACTAGACCTTAATCTCCATGCAAGGAGACACAATGAGACTGTGTTTCCCACTGAGGGGACTGAACATATAAAGGGATAATGGCCAGACCAAACACATATGAGATTTGAACTCTCAGTCTCAGCTACAGCAACTTCAAGAAGCCAAGTTAAAATTGCTTGACCTAGAATAGCCAGCAAGATAGTCATGACTTAGTCAATGACTGCCAACTTTTCTAATTTCAGCCCCACTTTCAGGACAAAGCAGACTTCAAAACAAACCAGAGAAAGCAAAATCTTTTACCCCAACCATTTACATACAAAAGTCTGACAATTAAGTTGCCACCACATGCTTAGGTTGGCAACACTGTATAAACAACTCAGTAAGGTGTCATAACCTTGATGTATCAGTGCCTCACAATTGTGTTTGTGTTGACATGTGTTGACAATTATGGCAGTGTCTTGCTGAGTGGCACTCATTATTGTGTGTTTTTGTGTGCCTTTGGGAGAATGCTGGAGCTTGAATTAGAGTAATGAGCAAACTTTAAATTTCTTGTTGAACTTGGCAAGAGTGGAAGTAAAATCAGGGACATGTTAATTCAAGTTTAAGGGGACAATACCATTAAAAAGGCAGTGTAAAAATGGATTGTACATTTTTCTGAGAAGAGAGAAAGTGTCACTGATGAAGAGATGTCAGGGTAGCCAGAAACGAGAAGAACTGACAAAAACATTGCAAAGATTTGTCAAATAGTGTGTCAAAATCATCTGCTGACTGTGAGAAGCATAGCAGACCAAGTAAACATCAATAGAGAAGGAGTTAGGAAAATCTTAATTGACAATCTTGGCAGGAGAAAGGTGAGTGCACAAATGGTCCCAAAGGAGCTCATCAGTGAACAAAAATGAAGGAGACCTTACATCACCTTCCATATTCTATCTACCTTAACACTTCCCCAACTATTCTTGTATCTGACAGTCTTCTTTCTAAACTTCAATGAGATATCATTTAGAGTTCACTTAGGGTCTTTTCAACTAGATTTTGAATTTATTGAGAGAAGGCATTGTATATTTTGATCTTTCTGTATTTTACATGATGCCAAAGTATAAAAGAGAATACATACCAGTGGATGAGCAGAGACTATATTTCAGCTGTTTTCATTTTTGTTATACTACTGAATTTCTGCTGCAACCCTTGAGTAATTGTTATAGACTCCATTTTATAGAGGGAAAGATTGGCTTTCAGAGAGGTTGAATAAGTTCCCCAAAGTCACATGGACAATAGTGCTGGGCCTCAAAGCCACATCTTCTGACTTCTGATCCCGTTTTCTTTGGGTATCACTACACCTGCACCACATTGTAATTACTAAATAAGTTGATGTATGTTCACTGATAAATCTAGCTTCTCCTCCAGCAAATACAGACTAAAGGGCAAAGTTCCAAAGCTCCACTTATGGTTTCAAATTCAGTTGAAATTTTTGGTCAGTCATAGCATGTTTCTAAGAAAAATGTCCAGAGCTTTGACTTCATAGGACTATGTCTAATTCCACAGCAATGCTAGTCTTCATAATTAGGTGTCAAGTAAGTTAAATATTTTAAAACTTTTAAATAGCTATTCATCTGCCAACTAAAAACTGAAAAGGACAACTCAGGAATAATTTGATTGTAGTGGAAGTTTAGTTCACTATCAATCTATTAGATAATACAAGGCATTGCCACCTTTTACATTTTTTTCTCTTGTCAACTCCATAATAGAGATGTGAAAATAAGGTATTAGAAAACGAAAGAGAAGAACAGATTAGAAGTAGCATACAGTTCAGCTCAGTAATTGTTGTTAAAAGCATATTTGTAAGGCTCAGGTGTGGAATTGGAATAATGCAATTATTATCACTACTCAGACATTTACCAAAACAGTAATTCTAGTGATAGAATACAATATTTAAGGACCTGAGGAATTTATAGCCAAATCAGAATAGAGTTCAGAAATGTTTAAAATGATGACAAAATGAACGTGGAAGTCAGACTAAAGCAAGTGGCCTGTGGAATAAACGCCACACTCTCAAAAGCCTTCAGGGACATCAATAATAGCAAATTAGATAGATAATGAGACTGGCTGTTTCCACTGCATATTTCAAATCACAAAAGAAATGGGCAGACACACCATGCACAGTGTCTCCCTGGTTGTGTTTCTAATACCTCACACGTACTTGCCTTGGTGGCTTGTCACTTAATCTTTGTCTCATTTTCCATCTTCTTTCCTTACCTCCAAGAAGCCATATTTTACTCATCTTGTATTTTTTGCACTTAGAAGGGATTAAGGATATCTCTGGTTTTTGCCTGCCCAGCATCCTTTTTCTTTTCTTCAATTTTTTTCAAGGGAGCCTCTCCTCCCCTGCTCTTGGTCCTTGTGGTGAGCTTGAGCTGACCTCACAGCACAGCTTTTAGGGGCCGGGGACTTAGCTGACCAGTTAGGGGATTTCACCCACCTTCCTACAGTGACAGGCTTAAGAAAGCCAAAACACAGACCTTGTGATCAACAATAGTCTCCTTTCCAGGATGGTCTCCTCTCTATTTGCAAAAACACACTAATCATGGAAAAATGTGATGATTCATAAAGGATAAGAAGAACGGTTTCTTTAGTAGCCAAGGGCACATACACAGGCGTAAGCTCCATATCTTAGAACTAGAACAGAGATTGCTACATAGAAACACTTGTATTGTTTCAATCAAGAAATCTGAGACTCATACAGGCGAAACTTACTAAAGGCAGAATACAAACTGTCTACATACAATAACTAAGAAAATGCCATGAAGGCTACATTGAACAGTTTGATGAGAATATTTCAGATTGTATATGAAACCAGCACATTGTACCCCT
>CAUYPK010078601.1:0-22984 GCA_963574355.1 Loris lydekkerianus | reverse complement strand
TGCACAGTCACTGGGGGCAGAAGCTGAGGGTTCAAACACTATGGCTGTTTCCTCCCCAGGTCCCTCTGTCTGTCCACTAACGCCCTCTCACCTCCTAGGAAGCAGTATGGAAAGAGGAGGATGGGTGGTGTGAATTGTGGGCCATGTTCTCTTCTTGCTGAAAATGCTCCTGTGTGTCAGGGAGAAGAAAATTCACTGAATCCTCATCAAATCCTCAATGGGCCTAAGACACAGACCCCCTGTGCTGTCCTGAGCCCTATCCCTGCTGTGTTTCTGTTCCCCACAGAAATGAGCACCTTCTGCTGTTCTCAGTTACTTGTTTAATATGCAGGCGGGTTATTTCCCATCTCAGAAAACTGGAACTTAGCTACAAGAGGTAAAATATTTTGTGTCTGTTTTACAAAATATTCCCAAGCACCAGGGCAATAGCTGGCACATAGTAGGTATTCAGTCAATAACTGTAAATGATACCAATAGAGATTAATTGTGTAGGTAATGTTGACCCAATCAATGAAGGAAAATTGTAATTTCTGGTCTCTGAATCTGTAAACTGAGGCATGTGGAGCTCTAATTTACAAACAGGTACAAATGATGTAGAAGGAAAAGAAAATAAAATAATTCCATTTACATTTCTTAGAGCAGTTTGTGCCTAAAAAAAAGGCAGTGGTGCCTTTAAGAAAGTGAAGAAAAGAAACTTTGAACTGTGACTCTCACCTTCAGCACAGCTCATGTGCAGGTACAAAAGACCATGACATGCCACACTGCCAGGGAAGCCCTTAGGTGATATTATTTCCCTGATCTCTTGCAGAGGAATGAAGAAACTTCAGACAACAAAATGCCAAGGATGATGTAGAATGGGATATATCACAAGGGCTAGATTTGCTGTTATTTGTACAAAAAGTCCCAATGAGGGTGATATGAGAGGGTGGGACATTTCTGGTGGTCATCAGGGTTATTGCCTTATAATAAATAATTATGAACTACCTGTCTTTTGTTCCTTTTCTACATATAAATTTCATTTTATATGAAGTTTTTATAGAAAAATAGTAATATTATTGAAAGAAATGAAATTCAACATTAGATATAAAACATCTCTAAAGAGAATTCTTAATACAAGCAATTACAAATGGAATATCTGGACCTACATTAGCTGACTTGGGGCAGACCAGCAGTGAGCTGGACCTTGTCCTGTGGCCTCCTATCTTACTCAAGCTCCCAACCCTGTGCCAGCTGCAGCCCCCCTGAGGCCCAGCTGAGCCCTGCACATCATGGGCTTGCCAGGTGCTGGTTCAGGAGTGTGCAGCACAGACAGGAGCAGAGACCACTGGGGAGGGACAGCAAGGGGGCAGGGGCTCCCTGGGTGGGTGTGCAGGACCCAGCGGGCTCCTCAGGATGCAGGGAGATTAAAGATGCAAGTACATCTGGCTCAGTGCCCGTAGCCTGCTGCAGGGACAGAACTGCTTTCTATGTCACTATGGGGCGCTGGACATGTGGCTAGTATGATGAAATTGTGAATTTTTCTAAGCTTATTTATTTTAAATAATTAAAACACACAGAGACACAACTGTCTCTTGTTGACCACACAGAATAGCACACCTGTAAAGATCCAAAGATCTCCTGGAGTCTTCTGGCAGAATAGTTGGCTTCTCTGATCCAATCATTCACTTGTGGGCACGTCCTGGGCACAAAGTCAGAGTCAGACACTCCCTGAGGCCTGGGACACCACGGCAGTGAGGATGGTCAGAGGGATTCCCTGCAGAGGATGCACTTTTCCTTTTTTAAAAATGTTAGATTGATATGAGGGTACAAACATTGAGGTTACATTGTTTTAATTTCTGAGATAAATTTGAAGTCGTATTTGACCCATTCACCCACGGGCCATTCTGAACACCTTCTCTTTGTGCACATTAAGTGAGATTCTGCCATCTGCCCCCCTCCCTGACTAGACTATACTTGTGTTGTTCCTTCATGTGGACATGTAGTTGTTTATATATTGGTTTCATCTTAGTGTGGAGTACATTGGTATTTTTTTTTCCATCCTTGAGATAATTTACTAAGAGAAATATGTTTCAATTCCATCCAGGCAAACATACAAGGTGTAAAATTTCCATCTTTTCTTATGGCTGAAACAGTCCATGGTGTATATACCACAGTTTTTCAATCCATTCATGGGCTGACGGTCACTTGGGTTTCTTCTATGTCTTGGTGATTGTGAACTGAGCTGCAATAAACATTCTAGTGTAAAGGTCCTTGTGGTAGAGACCTAGTCATTGGATTGCAGTATCAAATGGAAAGTAGAGGCATTTTTCTTCTGGGTAGAGACCTAGTCATTGGATTGCAGTATCAAATGGAAAGTCAATTTTTATTTTTTGAGAATTCTTTACACTTCCTTCCATCCATAGAGGCTATACTAATTTGGAATGCCACCAGCAGTGCAGAAGTGTTCCCTTTTGTGAACATCCACTCCAGTATCTGCAGATTTGGGATTCTCTGATGTGGGCTAATCTCACTGGAGTTAAGTGATATCTTGGAGTGGTTTTGATGGGCATTTCTATGATGATTAAGGACAATGAGCATTTTTGCATGTGTTTCTTGGCCATTCGTCCATTCTTTTCAGAGACATTTCTGTTTCTTGCCCAATTATAAATGGAATACTTCTCTGTAGATTCTAGTTATCAGCCCTTTGTCTGATTTATAGCATGCAAATAACTTCTCCCCTTCTGAATGCTGTCTGCTTTAGTTGTAGTATGCTTAGCTTTGCAAAAGCTTTTAACTTGATCATATTTCATTTATTTGTTATTAGTCTTGCTGCACTTAACATGGGGTCTTGTTCATAAAATCTTTTCTGAGCCGATTTGTTCAGAGTTTTCTCTACACTTTTTTTCTAGAATTTTGGATGCACTTTTAAACAGAGAGGAAGAGTGTGGTCCTGCCAACAGTCCCCAGACAGGATCAGAGCAGCTGGAACACAAGGGACAGGGGACACAACAAATCATTGTTTGGAAAATCAGCTTCTATCATCAACATCAGATCCTCTTCTCCCTGGAAAGCCAACATGGACACTTTAAGCTTTCTAATAATATAACTTTTTCTTCAGTGAGTGAGAGCACCCAGAATATGTACCCTGTCTCCTGACTCCTGAGGCCACCAGTAATTACAAAAAAATAAATAAATTAGCATGAACCCATTCTGTGTCCCGTTTGCACGAGGTTTTTCTTGACTTGGTGACATTAAAAAAGGAAACAGTGGTGAGGGTGAGGGAACCAAAAACCAAGAACAGAGTAAACTCATTGTTGCCCAAAGACACATGGTTTTTGTGGAAGATGTATCTCTGAAGTCCATTTTGATTGGCAATTACAGAAACATTTTCCAAAGAGAGAAAAATGTTGCTAAGGAGGAGTCTCACTAGCGTAGTCTGTACTGAAGCCGCAATTTTTAATGGTGTCTCGAATCCTTGAACCAGGTCTTAGTCATTAACCCAGTCTCAGTCAAAATTTCACCCACCACGGAAAACATATACGACATCTATACAAAAAATATTTGGGTTTTCCCATTTTTTTTTAATTGGAAAGGAAAAACCAAGATAGCAATATTTCAATTTCACACAAGGACAGGTAGCCTGACCTTGGTCATAGATGAAATCTTGTCATCTGCCCAGTGATTTTATCCCGTGGGTCTTCAGATGGCTCTAGGAGACAGAGTAACTGTCACTGCCTTGCCAGGGGTTGGTCATAAGTTATTTAGTGGGCAGTGCTTGATGTGGACATGAGATGAGAGTAAAGTCCAATGAGAGGACCAGGAAAGACATGAGAAACAAAACCTTTGCTGTCTAGGTGAAGGCCATCTAACCAATGTGGACTAATCTATCTAAACACTAGATGTCCTGGAATGTCCCCTGTGTATTCAATAACAGGGTCTCTGGCTCCCCCTGCCCATAGGAAAGGCAAGTTACATGTCTCTACCTTACTGACACCTGCCAGGATCCTTTCTGCCTCGGGATGCACCTGTGCTGCTACTGTCTCCGTCAGCTCTTCTAGAAGACTTCCACCTGCTACAAGTCATCTTTCCTGGGGGACATCATTCAATTCTGGGTAATATATTCACTGATATTTCTTTTTTAATCTTTTGTTATAAGTAATTAAACAAAAAAGATTAGAAAATGGTGAATTCTCCTATCATTTAGACATAACCACCACTGATCCTGTGTCAGGGGCCGTGCCCGGCCCGGCACGCCCCTGAGTAACAACATTGCGCTGAGAGGAAGTACATCCGCTGTGGCTTTAATGATAAACAAGTTTAAGGAAGTAACCCTAATTGGCCCGGAGGCTGCATGCTGCACTCGTGGCCTTAGCGTGCCCCACTGCTTTGTATAAGAATTGTGCATGCCCTGTGCACGTGTGCTGTGCTGTGATTGGCTGTGCCACATTATAAGAGTGGTGCTGGGGAGGACAAAGGAGAGAAGAAGAATCACCCAGGATGAAAAGAATGCTGTGCTCCGAGCTCTCCTGCAATAAAGTCTTGTGAAGCCTTCATTGGTGTCCTCATCTCTGCTGGTCGGCGGCGCGGCGACACCGACACCGACAATTAAATCAAAATTTCCTCTAAAATACTACACTAGGATAATAATTCTCACAAGCTTTTTAAAAAGTAAAAAAGTTTGACAATTCTTTTCAAGAAGCTGTGGTAAAACATGCACAAAACTGCATATCTCCTCCTGAGGTAAATTTGGCAATATACAACTAAAACACAATAGGTTTTTATCTTTTGATCCCTTACTCCCACTTCTAAGAATTCCTTCCAAGACATATCTCCAATAAGACAAGAATACATCTCCATGAAAAGCTTCATGTAACATCATTTGTAATGGCAAATTATTAGGAATAAATAAGTGTGCATGCATGAGATTATGGTTAAACAAATCATGGCACAACACACATAATAACGTACTATGGATCTCTGAGAATGAATGAAGCATGTCTCTACAAAACAACACAGAGTGAAAAGAGCATAGTAGAATAGGGTAGTATGCTAACTTCTGTGTGCTGGGAGAATGGGAACCAAAGACCCCATTCATGGCAAGGGAAAGCACCCCCAGAAAAAGAGGAAAATTTAAAAGTAGGCTGAGTGAGTTGGAACAAAGAAAAGTCAGCTAGTTTACATTTAAGTTAGCCATTGCTAGCAAGCTTCCTATCTTTTCTGAAATTCTAGCTTGTTGAGGGTACAGTTTACAAACACCCCTGCTGGGTTTGTGAATGCTTTTGAGGAAAAATGGTCATAGAAGAGGCTATGACAAGACTTAGAAAGACAGATTAACTGGGTCATCTCCTGCCTAGTAAACAGGCAAAGCAGATACCCATTGTGGAGATTTGCATTTCCCTGGAGCAGAGATCAAGGGAGTGGCTCCAGCCATGAGATATGGGCAAAGAGCTTATATCTCTTATTGCAGAAGCTCTTTTATGGTGATGATGGGAGGAAAATGTCTCCCTCCCACCAGTAACTCAGAGGAGTGTAATGCTGGTGGTGTTTTACTCCACAAGGAACTAACAGAGTTTAACACCTCCCTAGAAATCTGTGTGTGTGACCTCAAGTTGGAGGCTCTGCCAACACAAGGCTCAGATTTAGGATTTCTCAAGGCCACCCTTAAGATTAATTATAGTAACAATAGGAGGTGTTATGCTCAATCAGAGAAACTGCTGGTGTCTTTGTTCCCTCCATCATTTTATCCTTTGGGCAAATAGACTTAAATAAAAGTAGAGCAGAGCAAACACTCAGGGCCATTGCCAGAATCCCATGATAGGCGATGGACCCCTGAGCCCCCACTTTCTTTCTTTCTTTCTTTTTTTTTTGTTGGGTAATACTCCTTCTTTTTCTATATTTTGGAAGAGGTTTAGTTTTTGGAAGAGGTTTAGGTTTAGTTTTTGAAAGAGGTACTAGTTCTTCTTTTAATGTTTGGTAGAATTCTGATGTAAAGCCATCTGGTTCTGGGCTTTTCTTAGAGATTTGGTATAGTTGATGCTATTTCAGAACTTGATATAGGCCTGTTCAACATTTCCACTTCGTTCTGGCTAAGTCTTGGTAGGTGGCGTACTTCCAAGTAAAGGTTGATTTCTTTCAGATTTTCATATATATATATATATATATTTTTTTTTTTTATTAAATCATAGCTATGTACATTGATATGATCATGGGGCATCATACACTAGTTTCACAGACCGGTTGACACGTTTATATCACACTGGTTGACGTAGCCTTCCTGGCAATTTCACAGTTATTGTGTTAAGACATTTACATTCCACATTTACTAAGTTTCATGTATACCATTGTAAGATGCACCACAAGTGTATTCTCACCAATGCTTCTCCTTCCACTCCCCTCCCCCCTCCCTCCACTCCCTTTCCCCCTTCCCCCCATTCCTAGGTTGCAAATGGGTTACAGCATTCATGTGAAATTCTACTCTATGTCTCATGTCTCTTTCTTTACCGTAGTTTCTAACTCTATATTTCTTCAGTCAGTCACCAGTTCCACAGGTCTTAGTGGACCCAGACACTGTGAAAATAAACATTTTAAAAAATCAGTATCTCTTGGTCTTCATGTAGTTGCTGTTTTCCCAGGCACCATGGCCTAGAGAAGAGAACCTAGTGTTATATAACTACTTTTAACATGAACTTTCAGTTATCCTATCTTATTCTGGTGTCACTCTAAGCCCTGCTTTTATAAACCAAGTGTTTCTAATTTCTGAGAATATGCAATGGACATAACTTTCTTCTTGAGTTTTCCTTCCTTGTAGGTTTTTTAAGTTTTCTAAGATATAGGTCAATTATTACTTATTTGTTTGTGTTTTGACTTTCTAGTTATTATTGTTATATCTTTCTTCTGTCATTTTTATACTTGCTCTGTTTGCCTGCTACCATTTCACAAAGAAAGAGAGAAATTTATATATTCACTACAAATAATTAAACTGTCAGTCCTCAGAGTTTGGTTTTGAATTTGCTATATGCGTTGAGTTTAAGTTAACATTAAGGTGCATATTAACTGGTTTAGATTTGATCTCTTTTGCCAAATAATTAAACTTATTTTATCTTCATAAAGGTATTCAATAAAGTATTTTATTCATTCAACAAATATTTACTTGAGGACTTTCTATAAACCAAGCATTATGGTATAAATGCCTCCTGGGTTACATTAAAATATTTGCCTTTTAAATACATTAAGAACATTTGCCTTTTAAATAAACTCTGAAAGAGTTTCAATAAAATAATAACATGTTAAAAAGAGTAACACCTCAGCTGCTGTTGATAAAATGAATTAGGACATAATCACAGCAAACAGATCAAAGAAGGAGGTAATTTGTGCCATGAAAATAAATTAAGATAGTGTGTTAGACAAGGAGAATAGGGATAATGGGCTTATTTTGGAAGTGTTTCGAAGGTATATTATGGTACTTACTAACAGCATCTAGGTTGTGATGAAAATGAAGAAAATGTATAACTCAATTTTCTCCCTTAAACAACTATGGAGCTTCTCTATTGAGAAGACAACTGGTAAATGAACATATTTATGAAAATCAGAATGACAAGGAGTTATATTTCAAGGGCCAAATTTTAAATGTGTCACATCCAAGTCCTGACTTATAAAACTATTTACAATATAATCAAAACAAAGCATCAGAGCCAGTGGGATTCAACTTTCTGACATCTGCTCTAAGTTGTCATGGTTTTTAAATTAAAAACAAAAGATGTGCAACCTCCTCTTACTGATTGAACAAAAATATGACCTTTGGTCAAATAGAAAGTTAAAAGTCCTGAAAAAAGGCTTTGGTAATTTTTAGGGGTATCAGTTAAACAATCAAAGTGCTGTCAATAGAATTACATAGCGTGCATACCATCAAAGAATTTACAAAGCTGAAAATTGGAAGTAATTTTGGAGAAGACAAAAAATATTTACATGCATAGTCCTGCTTATAACTTAAATTATTCATGAGCACATAACACTATAGTAAATGGCTGACTATACAATGTTCAGTTTTCTATGAAAGATTGCTAGAGCTATCAATGGTCAAAAAAGGTTAAACAATGGTTAAACAAGGAATTTTATAAGCACATTGGTTGTTAGGTATGCAAACCTAACCTGTTCATGAAGTCTTTATTCACAATGAAATCATGATTAAGGTACTATTTATGTATTTTAAAATGACCATTCAAAGGTTTCACTTGATGAATGCCAGCAGTTGGAAAGGAATAAGTTTGCCTGAATTCCTATAAAATGTTTTCTTTACAATTACTCTCAAGCTTCTGAGAATTTATAAGTCTATATGAGAGTATAAGCATTCCATAAAAAAAATAAAGCTTCCTTTTTCTTCTCTTCAGAACTTGGTTGACTGAGTTAAAATAAATCAAATATTCCACAATGATCAGTTTAAGGGAATTAATGCTATCTCTAGGCTACGTTTACCTCTTTATAATACAATAATCTGGCAGGCTCAGTTTATACCAACAAATGATGTTATTTACTGTCTACTGAGCTAGATGTGGCTCAAAGATGAATAAGATACATAGCCTACCTTTCGAGGGAGTCTTATGTCATCAAACTGGACTGCAATTACTCAGCCAGCTTTGAAATCTAATGCAATGAAATTTCAATGGGAAAAGTAGGAAGGCACAGGAAGGAATTCTGCACCAGCATCAAAGAGTTATTAAGGTCCCACAGCTTTTACCAGTAAGTTCTAGACTTTTTTCCCACATTGCAGAAATGCATCATACTTTCTAAAAATTATCTTCCAATACACGCACACCCCACAGTCATTCGCCCCCTGAGTCTCCTTGGTGACACAATGGGAGAAACAATCGGTACTGCATATAAATCTGCGAATGCTCCTTCATGACAGCCACAGAGGTATATTTATTGTCTAGAATGGATTTTTTTTTTGTGGAAATTCTGATTGTGATTGCAGCATTAAGCAGGTATTGAGCACTGCAATTTTTCATTAAAGTATTTTACCAATTTTTGACACAGTGTTCTCAAAAAACTCAGTAGCACTTTCGTTTTTAAGTTCCAATTGAACATTCTTAGGATGACACAAAAAACTGAGCTGGAATTTTTTATTGACCAGCTAATGATTTCTGTGGTGTCACTGGGTTTAGGGTCCTGAAGTCTTATCTGTAAACCAAAAAGAAGAAAGAAGTCTAAGAAGCAAAGAATGCCTTCCCACTCGGAAATGCTTATTCAAATAGCTGTTTTCTAGAGCAAGCCCTGAATATGAAAACCAGATGAAACCTGCCACATGACTGAATGTGGTATAAGGAATGCAATAAATCATATTGGTCCCTAAGGTTATACCCCAAATCTCATGTTTGTATTTTATTTTCACTTTTGACAAAAATAACAAAAG
The DNA here is from genome assembly GCA_963574355.1 of Loris lydekkerianus. Lineage (NCBI taxonomy): Eukaryota > Metazoa > Chordata > Mammalia > Primates > Lorisidae > Loris > Loris lydekkerianus. The sequence goes on along the minus strand of CAUYPK010078601.1, from coordinate 13,596 downwards.
TTAAAACAAAACACATATTGTGTGTTTTCAGTGATAATGCCTGTATAGAAGTGTCTTACCATGTATCAACTCCAATGTTACAAGGCAGAAACAGATCCATCTCACTGAGAGAAATGTGTTTTCCTACCTAAGGTATTGAAATTGACTTCAGTGACTGTTATCTGGACTTAACTCATTAAGGAAACTAACACTTGAAAGAAGGTAGGATTCTCAGTAAGGTAACTAGGCATGAATGGTTCCTATTAATATAATCACCACTCTGGAGGAACAGGTTTTCTTTCTTGCTTGTTTACACGATTTAAATGACTTTAGTGGAACTGTGGGAGAGTAGAAAGTTCACCACTTAAGAGGGTGGGATGGGGACATGGATCTTCTCCTAATTTAGTTTCCTAGTTTGTCAGCCAGAATTCCTTCATCTTTTAAATAATCATGTTCTAGATGATTATTTCATGCCAAATTAATATACATATTTATGTATTCTGAAATATTTTCCTGATAACCCATTAAGGCTAGAAAATGGGGAGAACGTAAAATAATTGCCAAGATATCGCAGTTGACCTCATGTCTTGGTACAGGGATAGCAAAGGTCATAACATGGCAAGAATTAAAATAAGGTAATGGTGTATTCCCCAGACAAAAGTAATGCTTGCATCCTACAACCAATAACAGCTTTTAAGATTCTACTTGATTTTACCACTTATTTTTCCTTAATAGTTCATCATGACTACATGACAAGTATTGATTCTAGAAGCAATAAATAGATGTGTTACATGTTTCTTTCATCTGATTGTAGGATAGAACTGATACAGGAATGTGAACCCACAAACTGGGGTCCAGCCTGAGGGTCAAGTGGGTTCCTGGTTTTGCACAGGAAAGAATTTCAGAGTGAGCCAACAGAGCCTGTTTACTGAGGTAGGAAAAGAAGAAAAGGTGGCTTCCCCACAGACAGAGCAGCAGCTATCTCTTAGAGAAACAGAGAGCATAGTGTGTGAGTTTCTAGGGCTGTATTTTATAACTTTTATTCAATTTGTTAAGCAGACAGGGAGAATTATTCATAAGATTTTTAGGAGAGGGGTGACAAAGTCCTAAAACTGAGGGCTCTTCCTTTTTTTGAAAACTATATAAGGTAACTTCCAGGAATTCCCATGGCATTTGTAAACTGCTGTGGCATTGATGGGAGTATCTCACAGTTCTAATACATTGTAAGTAGGGTATAATGAGTAGCAAGGACAGCCTGGAGTCATCGTTCTTGGCCATCTCAGTTATAGCTTGTGGCTGCTGGCTTCTCCATCACCTCCTATTTTTTTTTTTTTTTTTTTTTTTTTATTGTTGGGGATTCATTGAGGATGCAATAAGCCAGGTTACACTGATTGCATTTGTTAGGTAAAGTCCCTCTTGCAATTGGGCCTGGTTAGTACTTGGATGGGAGACATCACCTCCTATTTTATCAGAGACCTTGGTTCGGGTCTTATGAATCCTTATCAAGCAGGGGCTGCTGGTCCCTGTGTCAGAATCAAAACATTTCAGTCCTATGTGCGATATTAACACCCAGTTCTCAATACAGAAATGAGGCTCCGGAACTGTGAAGAAGAAGGATGAAATCTTGAATTTTAGTAACTAGCAAGTACATTGCTTCTAATTGCATCTCACATTACCGCCAAAAGCCTTCCTATTCAGTTATAAACACTGAAACGTCATTTGTGAACTGTATGGTTTATGCTTGAGTCCTACAGACTAAAGACTACCAAGAACGCATTTGTAGTTGAAAACAGAAAAAAAAAAAAAAATTAGGATTGTTTAGCTAGCTGCATAAAGAAAGAGAAAATGAAAACTTGGGAAAGTGTAGGATATTACCAGCAGGGAGATTTGGGAAAGAAACTTTGCTAGGTTGAGTGACTCTAAAAGGGATTAGAAAAGTCAGCACCTATTCTCAATCAGATGTCTTCAGGAAGTTGGCATAATTTGGTGATTGGATATTTTAACATTTTTAATTAGGAGATTGGAGTTTTAAGCAATGATGGAGTTGTCATTACCCAATAAAGACACACATTCAGAAAATATGTTAGTGAGTAGAAGGCCGGGCGAGGTCAGTGGTTTTTGTTGGTCTTAGAATGGGCTTATCTAATCTGCAGGGAATACCACAGGCTGCTTGTGCATAGCATGATTATATTTCCACCTTTTCAGTTCCACATGGAAGCTCACGAAGTTTTTATTATATCCCAACTTTTTAAAATACAGAAAGTAAAAGTGATTTGTCATTGCCACAATAATTTCCATAAGGGTTCATTATCTTATTTGTAGAAGTGATCAGCATAAATCATCTTGCCACAATAATTTTGTCATAAATATAATATTTTGCAGTGGCCCTGAATTTTCTTAAGTAAATAATTATTAATTTAGTGAAAAACACTTCTGAACTAGATCTGCCAACTAAAAATATGAATCGTATTTCCCCATTCCTAGAAAAAAATATTGATGAAAATTTCTTATGGTTTTTGCCTATATAAGCCACATAAACTTTCAACCATGGAAAAATATAATATTAAAACTTCTGTTTAGAAGAAGACAGACACTTGCTTATGTATAACCACCTTCCTATTAATTTAGGAAAAAATACAGCTTAGCAACCATCCTCTTTGTCAGATACTCTCCAACCTAGTCCTCAGTATTAGGGAGGAAAATAAACAAAGTAATATGGCAAATATGTGTTGTTATAATCATATGGGCAGAGACAAACGAGAGAGAGAGAGAGAGAGAATACACTCCCACCCAAGTATTTGCACACAGCCTGTTGAGCATTTATTTTAAAATTCATTAAATAACCACTTACATGTGGAAATAAATTAAATCAGTGCTAAAAATCAACATATGGAGGAACCCTTTGCATCCAGGCCATCCCCTCTACCCAGGTCTGTGAGATGACTTGCAGCCTGGGAAAAGAATATCCGCTCTGAGTAAAGTGAGGCCCTGGAGTTATTAGCATGCCCTCGTCGTAGCATAGGACCTCTCCAATCAAGGCAAAAACATACTTTGAAAAAAACATGTTTTGACACGCATATATTCAGCAGAGATTTTCAAACCAGTCCTGACATTTTAGGGGCCAGCTAAAAATACATATTAAAAACTAAAATGTTCATGTCCCCTGACTCTGAAAGTTCTTAACTTTTTCCTTCACCACAGCAATAGAGTGAAAGTTGTATCTTCTCATAATAAATCAATCAATAAGCATGCAAGCAGGACTGCAACCATGCAGGATTCAAAAGAAATAAAATGCACTTTCCTTAACTTTTACTTCGCAATTTATGGAGAGAAAAGGTTGCAGACCAGCATCAGACAGGATAAAATCAAATGTGAAGGTTTATGATACAGAGGGTAAAAGCTATCAGACTATAGAAAAATAGAAGTCACTGCAAGTTAAGAGGCAGGATTCTCTGCAAGACCTAAAAAAGTACTTATGTTTTATTGAGATGAAGCAGAGAGAAATAATATGGACTTACAGACATCAAGTTGTTCAGAAAATATCCTGAAAAATCACATTGTATGTATATATCCCTGAAAGTAATTAAATTCATTTTGCAAAAAAAATGCTAAGTAGAAATATCACAACTACTATTGGGTGAAGTATAACTCTGATTTCCACTTACTTGGGAAGAATGATTTTGAGTTGTAATAATTAGATTAGCTTCCCTTAAGGACCTGGTACAATAAAAAGAAAATGAACAACAAAAAGATCAGGTGTTATGCACAATTCACTTGTTTCCAACAATTTACAAATGGCACACTCAAGCAGATCATAGAGAGTCCATGGAGAAAGATTAAGTAAAATGTATCATTGAGAACCATTGAACCCAGCTGCATTTTGTCGATTTCTGAGTGGCAGAAATCCAGTTCTTTTTCAGCCGCACTAAAGGAAAATATGCATGAGGTTAAGAGAACTGTAAGGAAAAATTACTCACTGCTGCCAAGCTGTACCAAATCCTACACCCCAAACAGATTATGTGGAAGGGAAGAAAGGCTCAGTAAAAAATCCAGATGGAGATCTCTTTTTAAGTCTTTTGTTAGTCAAGTATTTATTAAGAACCTAATATTCCATGTACTATTCTAGGTATTGGAACACAGATGTGAATAAATCAGAAGCCATAACTTCAGAGCACATATAGCATAACAGAGAGAGCAGCCTATAAAAACCAAATCTGAGATAAAAAGAAAAATTCAGATTAAAAATTGAGAAGCATAATTTAAATCTTTTATCCAATGAGAGTTAACTTTTGACAGTGGTGAGAAGTGCAAGTCCATTTTCAGTCTTCTACATGAGACTAACCTGTTTTTCTAGCACCATTTATTAAAATAGGGATTCTTTTGCCCAGTGCATGCTTTTATTTGGTTTATCAAAGATCGGATGGTGGTATGTGGCTGGGTTCATGTCTAGGTTCTCTATCCTATCCATACATTCTATATGTCTATTCATGTGCCAATACCATGCTGTTTTGGAAGACTGTTTGCAGACATGTTCTACAACCTGAAGTCTGGTAATGTGATGCCTCCAGATTTCTTTTTATTTCTTAAAATTGTGTTAGTTATTGATTTTTTATTATTATTCTGGTTCCTTATGAAAAGAAGTGCTATTTTTTCAAGTTCTTCAAAGTATGAAGTTGGTACATTAAAGGGGATTACATTAAGTCTATAGATCACATTGGGTAGTATGGACATTTTAACAATTTTAATTCTTCCCAGCTATGAGATGGTATATACTTTTATTTTTTAAATGCTTCCACACTCTTGAAAAAATTGGTCTGGGGAAAAAAAATTATGAGGAAGACCCCCATGGCAATTGAAGCAACACCAAAAATAAATAAATGGGATATGATTAAGCTAACAAGCTTCTGCAAAGCTAAGGGTACAACAATTGAAGCAAAAATACAGCCTTCAGAACAGGAGAAGATGTTTGAATGCTATAAATCTGACAAAGGGCTGGGAACTAGAATCATCAGAGAACTCAAATTGATCAACAAGAGCAAACAACTCCATTTTTAAGTGGGCAAGAGACTTGAATGGAAACTTCTCTAAAGACGACAAATGGCCAATACATACATGAAAAAAAAAAGTGCATCATCCCCAACCATCAGAGAAATGCTAATCAAAATCACTCTGAGATACCACCGCACTCCCCTGAGATTAGCCCACATCGCAAAGATCACAAAGTCCCCAATCTGCAGATGCTGGCATGGTTGTGGAGAGAAGAGAACACTTTTGCAAAATAAAACAACCTCTGTGGAAGAAGTATGGAGAAATCTTGGAGAACTAAAAGTAGACCTTTTCCACTTGATTCTGTAATCCTATTAGTAGGTATCTACCCAGAAGAAAATAAATTTTGCCACAGGATAAGAATGTTTATTGCAGCTCGATTTACAATTGCCAAGATGTGGCATCAACCCTATTTATAACTGCCAAGCTGTGGAATCAACCCATGTACGGATTAATAAACTGTGTATATGTATACCAGGGAGTATTATTTAGCCATAAGATACAATGGAGACTTTACAACTTTTGTGTTTACCTGAATGGAGTTGAAACACTCCTTCTTACTGAAATATCACAAGAATGGGAAGTATCCAATGTACTCAATACTAATATGAAACCATTATATAAACAACTACAAGTCCACACAAGTATAGTCTTAGCAAAGAGGGAAGGAAAAGAAGAGAAAGGGGTGGAGAGAAAAGAGAGGGTGATTGGCAAGATGTCACCTAATGTGCACAATGTGAGGGTGTTTAGCACACCACGTGGGTAAAAGGGCTCAACTACAACTTAACCTTTCCCTTAGAAATGAAAACAATATAACCTAAACATTTGTACCTTTTTATCAATCTGAAATTAAAAAAAAAAAAACTGATAAGCATTAAGAATATAAGTAGTTTAGTAAAGTATAACTGGAGAGTCATCTTAAGAAGAGTAAGTGAAAAACTCTTCTCTGATGAAGTTATCTTTATATTTTGCATTAAGATCTAAATGATGAGAATCCAACTGTAGTAGGATTTGGGAAGAGACATATTCTAAACAAAGGGAAGTCAGTTGTTTTCTTAAGTTGTTTATTCGTAACTCAAACAAGCAAGCAAACAACAAAGCACCACCAAATACATTTATCAAGCTCTTACTATGCCCAGGCATTATTCTAGACTCTTGAGTATCAGAAAGCAATTATTAATAAAACGCCATTGAAAAAAAATGACTGTTTAGTAGAGGGAAATAAGTCCAAAAGGAGAATAGAGAAAGTGAGGTGATAAGAAAACACCAGTTGCTTCCGAGTGTCAGATAATCAGAGTGTCACAAACTGAAAAAAAAAAAAAAAAAAAAAGGGTTCCAGGATCTATATGTTAATGAATCATAACAAAGTTCAACCAATTAGTTTCCTTTTTGTCCTGTTCTATGGCCCCTGTTTGTTTTAAATTGGAGAAAACATTTCATTTTCTGCCCTTTTCTTTGAGTTTACCCCCCCCTTTTTTTTTTTTTTCCAATTTTACCCAAGTATGTCCTCTTTACATTAAAACGAACCCTTTTATGAATACACGTTGACAAGTTTGGGACTAATTTTAATATTCATGAAACTGTTGGGCGGTGCCCTGCATTGAGCCTCTCTAGGCTCAAGCCCAAACAAACCCGCTACGCAGCGGCAGCTGGGCCCCAGCAGCGCCCGCGCCCGGGCAGACACACTCACGGCCTGTCCTGCCCCGCCCGTGGGGCTGCCGTGCCTGAGCCAGGGAGACGCGCAGTCTTGGTCCCCAGCTTCCCTCCGTCTGCCTTAGCGAGGGACAGGCAGCTCCCTATGTCTGCCTTAGCGGGGGACAGGCCGCCTCAACCTCCAGATTCCCTCCTTCTTCCTGGACCGGGCCGACGCTGCCTGGGCTCCCAGCTTCGCCTCCGGACTGGTGGGCGGGGCGGCTGGGTGTGGGAGGAGACGTACTGCCCCGCCCCCAGCCTGTCCCTGGACCGGAGGGAAAACTAAGGGCGTGGCTGAGCGCGGAGAGTGGGAACCAAGTTCCAGGCGGGGCCTGTTCCCCGGGAGGAACCCATGGTGAGGAGCACTTCGGGACCCTACGCTGGGGTTCGCCCACGGGCCCGATAGCATGTAATTAAAATTGTAAATTTCCTCTCTGGTGGGTTCCTCAGGAAGGTTTGAGGGAAGTATTGAAAAGTTATAAGAACCCTAAAGTGAAAGGCGGGAGGCGACAGGGGGTGGTGGCGTGTCATGTCCCAGGCAGCTCAGCCTGTGAAGACCGTGCCGTTCTGGTACAGCCGGTCGCTGCCTCCCTGGAGAGGGACCCGTTTGTCTTGGAGAGGTGTTCTCCGTGTAGTTAGTGTGGTTTGCTCTGCAACAAATGCAGGTTGAAGGTGAGTACTTTGTGTTTGTGACCACTCCGTCGTGGGCTGGGCTCCAGGGCTCGTTCCTGCCGCTGAGAACCAACCGCAGGGGAACGTCCTCCTCCACAGGGACCTAACTTCGCCGCCACCACAATCAAATCAGCAACCTGCCACTCAATAAAATCTTCCTCCACAATCAAATCAGCAATCTGCCGCACAATAAAATCTTCCTCATGCTATTTCTATTCATACCTACATTGAAAGCTCTCAGGTAACAAACTTTTCTCTAAGCTTTGGACTATTATTTTTGGTTGACAATGATAAATTATTAATATTAAATAATAGATGATGGTTATTCTAAATTCAGTTGTGTTCTTATGGGTATTTTTTTTTTTCTTCTAGCAGTAGTTTATCTACCCCACTACTCAGACGGTAAATTTACCATTACCTTTCCTGACTTGTTCAGCAGCAAGAAACCCTGCTTTCAGTTTCTAGCTTCTATTTTTTTTCTTTTTTTTTTAATTTTAATTTTAATTTTGGTTTTATTTTTTGCCTACCCTTACCCCCCATACCTCCATAGCCATTGAATTAGTGTAGTGTAGTGATTTGCCAAGGATTTGAGAAGTTGGCATTCACCTTGGGAATTCATTTTCTCTGTGGTTTCCTGTTTCCAACAACAACAACAACAAAAATTTCCAGCTGCTCTGACAGCTCCAAGCTCTGTTCTTTGACACCTTGAGCTAGTAGCACATTTTCTATTGCCTGCCTCTTTCACAGGTTAAAGAATCACATAATGAAAAGTGAGCTAACACAATCTCTCAGTGTGATACTTTTTTTCAAAAAGGTAGCCTCTTTACTGGTTCTTCCTACTTTTTCACAGAGCCATCAGTTAGTTGGGGAGTTATCCAGGGGTTGAGCCCATGATTATTAATATGTTTGAAATCTACCCTCCCTTCTGTGGCTCTCTTGCTTCTAAAACATATGCTATCAATTTCCAGCCTTTCTGCTGGCCTTGCCCTCTTTCCTCTTTCTTTCTAGTCATATACACTGCATTTTTTTTTTTTTTTTTCAGCTAGAGATGTGAGGAATTTGGTGCCCTCAAGAAAAACAGCAACAAGCCCATAGTTATGTGTTAGAATCACAGTCTTTCAAGGATAAATTTTCCTCTGATTTCCACCTGCTGTGTGACTCTTTTCAAGGCCTTTAACTTGTTGTTATTCTCATTGCTTTTTTTAACATTTCATCTAGATTTTACAACTGTAATTTGCAGGAAGTTTCACCCAAGAAATGTACTGTGCCATTACCATGGTTCAGAACCAGGGTGACCTCTTAATAAAAAGGTTGCTAAAACAAAATCAAAAGGTAGAAAATTAGGCTGTAAATTCTTGAGATCTGAGTTACTGGCTAATTTATTTCTATATCTGTAAAATCTATCCTAATCTCTGGAGAATGTACATTCACTAAGTAATATGAAATCTACTTTTAGTATCCCATAACTACAAAGGATATATCACCAGATTGTGTTATGTAGTCCAAAGAAGGAGATGAGTGCTAACACTTTCTCTAGTAGTTGACACTCAAATAAAAAGAGGGAGAAATTGGTAGAAGGAAAGTTAATGGAACTCATATGGATCAACTGAAATGTGTACTTAATACTTCCGAGTGAATTAATTAGGATTACAGTAGCTTACATTTACTCAGTGCTTCCAATGTGCCAGACACTATAAACAAAACACTTTAGATGTAGCACATTACTTTAATCCTGTAAATAACTATGCTTTAGGATTTTTTTTTTTTTTTATGTTTTTACAAATAATCTCTCAGGTGAAGAGAGATTAAGCAACTCTGAACCCAGGAAGTTCTGATTCCAAAGACTTCATTCTTAGCTACGGTGGAAGTTGTTTAGTCATTTGCCACATAACTCAAGTCAATATGTTCTGTAGTAAGAGTTGTTCATAGAAATGCATTAAGGTTCTTATACAGAATTAAAATTTGTACTATGTAAAGAATTATAAAGTAAATAAGAAAAAATGAAATAATTTTAATAATAAGCAAAAATACTTTGCAAAGACGAATATAGATTGCCAACTGATACTTAGAACAAAATTGTTCAATTACATATTATTTATTAAGATACATAGTTATTCAAATGCATGGAAAACAAATATAACAAAAATAAGGTTCACAGAGATCAATAATATAGATAAATACCCCATATTGAAAGAAGTGAAAATGCATCCTCATACAACACTGGTAAAGATGGCTTTCAATGAGCCTTTCCAAAAGATTTTAGTAATATATAAGCCTGAAAATGTACATTTTCTTTGACTCATAAATTTACTTTAAAAATCGCTCTATTGACATTTTTGACATAAATACACTTTGAAATAGTATTTGCTTAAAAAAAATAGAAGTTAATCTAGACATACAATGCTGAAGAGGAGCAAATAAAATATGGCACATTCATTTAGGAAAATACTAAGTAGTCATGAAAATGATGCTGTAGATTTTGATGAGCATAGGGAATATGAAGTATTATCTTTTAAAAATGAATTGATCATATTTTAAAGCTGCAATTCATAGTCTAACATTTCAGTTTTAAAAAGGAGATAAGATAAATTAGTTTATCTAGGCCTCCCTGAAATGGGGCAGTTGGTCCCACAAATATGAGTGAGAAATCAAGGCTGCTATAGTTTACTAAAACTGATAGATTAAAAAAAAAAAAAAACTTAAAAAAAAGAAAGTGAAACAAGTAGATGATAGATACAGAAAGAGGGAGGGAGGGAGGAAGGATGGAAAGAAGGTAGAGAAGGAGTGAGGGAGGGAGAGAAGGAGGTGGGGAGAAATGAAGAAAAGGGAGAAAGAAAGGAGGAAAGAATAGATAGAGATGGTGAGTGTCCCCATTGTTTGCGCTTCTCCCAGGCTGCAAACTTCTGGTGTTGAGATAATCCAGGTAACTGACCTGAGTTAGTTTCCATGGGAACTTTACCTAGTGCAGGTGAGGAATAAGAGTATGGATTTGGGATTCCATAAGAAGAGGTGGGGTCCCATTTCACACATAAAAGTGACATTCCCGAATATTGGAAAGATGTTAAAATGGTGCACAGGCAGAAAAAAATAATATCATTTATTTATATATCATCTCTAATATAGACTCCAAATACCAAGTACTGTACACTCAAGTTCCTGCTCTAGATGAAAATACTATTTTAACTTTTTGTTCTAGTAGGGAAAAATGCCATAGTTTATGGAGTAATATTAAGTCTTAGAATTGGAGATTATGCAAAATAGTCTTCAAAAGAAATATTCTAAGCATTAGGATGTGGCTTGGATAAAAGCAGTTACTGGCAATTAGATACAATGATGCAGCTAGTATCTAACTACAAAGCAGGTAAACATGAGTTTGGGTTGGAGGTGAGACATAATTTTTCTACTCTTCTGTTACCTCAACACAATTGGTGAATGGCAGCATAGAGCACTGTAAATTGCAAATTTGTAAGTAGAGTGGATTACTAGAAATAAGAGTTTTATATCTCCTGAATTCATCAGTTACTGATGTCTTCCATGAACAGTTGGATAGTTAGGAAGGATGTGAAAACTAGGCTGGGTATAGAGATTGACTTGGCAGCAAAATAAAGTGCAAAACGAAAAGATGGAAGAGAGAAAATTTCAAAGAGTCATTTACTGATAACTCAGCAGAGCTTTTATTTAATTAATATTCTATTAAATACTTACACAATGTGCTGTGAGATTTCCTATTCTACTATACTCTCTTCTTGTCTATTTTATTCTATCTCATTTCATTTTAAAATGCTGGCCATGTCCTACTAAGATAATTTCACAACAATACCTTTCAGTTGTAATGCACAGATGGAAAACTCTGCTACCTATTTACTGGCCCAGTTGGGGTGGTAAATGCAAAATGCAACTATTCCCTATTGATCTGGGCTGCTATATCCAATCTACTTAGATAAGACTCTAGACAGCAAGATACCATCTGCATAGGTTAAGATTCTTGCAGAGACTTCCAATACTAAATAAAATACTCATTCATGTGATTTAATTAGAGAAATTAGTGAAAAGCAAGGGCACTAAATGGAGATTTTACTTATGAGCCCTGTAACTGAAATTCATGAAGCTGGAAGATGAATGGATAACATTATTTAAAAATCAAAAAACATCTTTATGTATATGTACATATGTGTGTGTGTTTATGTATGTGTGTGTGTCTGTGTGTGTGTGTGTGTGTGTCTGTGTATACAGCCTAGCATGGGGATGCCTTATCTACCTACCTTGTGTCTTTTTTATGAGAAAAGGTTATAATCAGATGAATCATCCTAACAATGACTTGAATAAAAATAAAACCTACTTGTTTTTCTTATTATGTGTGAGGAAATTTTGTCAGTAGAGGGTTTTTGTTTTTTTTAAACCTGTTGTTGTCATGGTAGCCTTTCAGTAGACATATGGGACAATGTGAGGAAAATCATTATTTGAAAAGAAGAAAAAAATTAAATATGATTGAGAAAACTAGCATTTTTTAGAGTCTTCCCTTGTAGGCACATAGCCAATAGGCTAAATGGACAGATGTAGAGGGAACAAACTTTCCATAAAGAGAACTTTGGCCTCAGATATAAGATTAGAAAGCATCACTGACAATTGGGAACACATCAATGAAGGGTTAATAAACATCATTATATTTAACAATAGATTTGGAATTAACAGAGTAATTTCACAAATTTGGGATTTTGCACAGCGTGCTTGCAGACCTTTGAAGTCCCAATGAAAGTTAATTCAATTTAGGAAATTGTATCTGTAAGCAAATAATACAATACTATGTTCAATTAATACAGATACTTTGTAGGTAAAGATCTCCAGAATCGCATTCAGGTTAGAGTTAGAAGCTCATAAAAATTATTGTTAAAGAATATTTTATATAAAGCTACATTTTTTTCCTAACGTGGATAATAGGGGCATAATAGGCTTGCATAGGAATGGTATTACAAGAATTGAAGATATGATAAAATAATGTTGGTTCTGTTTTTCCTTACTACTTACATGAAATGGGTAAAATTTTGAATAAATTAAATGGCTTAACCAGATTATGCAGCAAGCTTTTGCCAGCTGCAAATAAATGCATATACTCTAGACAAGGTGTCCTCAAACTTTTTAAACAGGGAGACAATTCACTGTCCCTCAGACTGTTGGAGGGCTGGACTATAGTTTAAAAAGAAAAACTATGAACAAATTCCTATGCACACTGCACACATCTTATTTTGAAGTAAAAAAACAAAGCAAAACGGAAACAAATACAATCACACTGCCTCATGTGGCCCGTGGGCCGCAGTTTGAGGACCCCTGCTCTAGACTCTCTGATAGGCTCTACATAGTGGTTGATCTGGCAACAAAATAACGTGCAAGCAGGAAAGATTTGAAATAGTGATTTCGGTTTCTTCACAGAAATTTCAGTAAATCTCTTATCTGCAAGCATGATGTGATCTTTCTTGCTTCCTTTAATGTTATGTCTGGGCTTCTTTCATAAAATGTAGCCAATGCTATCCTGTATGATTGGGATGTTTCTCATCTATGTCCTTTATCCATTCCTTCAACCATTCAATATAATTCAATCAATATGTACTGCCTAATTCCTTTATTTTATTTACCTTCAAAAATGACTACATAATTGAAAGTAAAATCTGGTACTCAGAAAAAGAGGTCTAGATTTAGTACACTGATCTTAAATATTTTTACTAAGATTGTAATATACTTAAACATTGGACTTTTTCTTATTAATTTGCTATTCCCTATGGTGGCTCCTACCATTTGAATAATACAATCAGAAAAACTGTCCTCCCCTTTAATTTTGAAGGTAACCACATTGTTGGTGTGAATGCCAATGCTGGAGAAAGACAGCCTTGCAGCTTTCAGGGATAAGCTCCCTCCTGCAATGTTAAGAAATGAGGGCAAGAAACAGACTACATAACATGGGATTGCGTGTAGCAAAGTTCTTTATTTGGGGGTCTGATTTTATACACTTCTAGTCACATACACACTTAATCTATCATCTGTTAGTTTCACCATTACCTCATTTTACCTATCTGAAATTAACTTGTAAGGAAGTATCCTGTTACATCAACACAATCACTTCTGCAGTAAACATTCTTTTCTAGACCCTGACAAATCTCTTGGGCAGGTATCTAAATAAAGATCACAAAGAAGAAAGCAGGCACAGGGGAACAG
>CAUYPK010078600.1:0-15074 GCA_963574355.1 Loris lydekkerianus | reverse complement strand
AAGATGAGCCAAGAAGTTATAATTATTGAAGCTGAATGATAAAGACATGAAGCTCCTTACATTGTTTTCTCTACTTTTTTATGTTTGAAATTGTTCATAATAAAAAGGTTTTCTAAACCTGCATATGCATTAATGATTAAGATAATAAAAAAAAGATAATCAATAAATAAGCAGCACTGGGAAGGTTATGGCACCAAACTGCCAGGGTTCAACTCCCAGCTCCTCTAGAGTTGCCATGTCTCTGACCTTAGGCAAGTCACCAAACCTCTCTGTGTTTCAGTTAACTCTCTTCTAAATGGAGATAATGGTGATCAACCTCATGTTGTGGAGATTAAATGGGTCAATAAATGTGAAACACTAAGTACTTAGTGTGTGTCGCCTTTTACTCACTCGTTCACTCCACATCTGAGTATGTGAGCATCTACTTTATGAGGCTATGGAGATTCAACTAAACAAAAACAGACTTTGTGTCAGGATGGAGGGACTCAGGGTGAGCTTTCTCATTATCTAATTTCAAACTTTGTGTAAAGTTGAAATTTTTTATATGTTGAAGGATAGCGTCACTGAAAAAAAAAAATGAACTTTTTAATGAAATGTATTTTTAAAACAGAGCGAGCCTCTGTTTCAGGCTCTCCCTGACCTCTAGGAGTTCCTTAGTCTGCTGTTACAGACACATTCCTCAGTCTTGGGGTGTTTCCATGCAGTGGGGCCTCTGCTTGGCAGAGATAGCAAACATCGGCCAGGTGATAAACCCGGAACACATTTCTTGGGTGAGGGCAGTGTGGAGAAGTGGGGAGGAGGGAGAGAATGCCCCCCTCGGCCCCTATACTCCCTACTCCTTCGACCTCTTCCCCCCACCCTGCTTCCTGTGTGTCGAGTCAGGCCCAAAACAAGTGCAAGAAAGGAAAGAGCTGCTTATTTCATTGACCGTTAAGTTTTTTATTTTTGTTTGGGTGGGAACATCCCAGGCACGTGGTGGGAAGGAGGCGGGAGCATGGGAGGGCGGAGGTGAAGCAGACAAAGGAGCCTTAAGTGAACCTCCAGAGAACTGCTGAGCTGGTGGGCAGCCAGGAGAGGGTGTGGGGTGCAGCAGCACCGCCAGCGGGCACCCTGTCCTGCCTCCCCTGCCTGTCCCAAGGTTGGCTATTTGGGCCTGCAGAGAAAAAGGACTGAGCCAGCCAGGAGCCACTGCCTGAGATCCAAAATCTGCCTTCCTCTGGCAACCGAGGGCAGGGTGGAACCCTAAGAACTCCTCAATCTGCATATTCTTTGATATGGACAATTGACCTTCTCTCCCATAAATAAAAGCAGTTTAGAAAACTGTAATATTTTCAATCTGATCAAACGAGTAGCTTTAAGACAGGATCCCCTAGCTCCCTTCCAACTGAGTTCCTATTCCTACCCTCACCCTTCTAGAAATTCTGGGTGGCCACTGCCTCCAGACCACCATCTTGCCTACCTAAAGCCAGGTTAACAATCACAGCTCCGTGGCTCACACCTGTAATCCTAGCACTCTGGGGGACCAAGGCAGTGGATTGCTTGAGTCTAGGCGTTTGAGACCAACCTGAGCAAGAGTAAGATCCCAGGTCTACCAAAACTAGAAAAAACTACCTGCATTCTGGGGTGCCTGCAGTCCCACCTACTCGGGAGGCTGAAGCAAGAGGATCACTTGAGCCCAAGAGTTTGAAGTTGCTGTGAGCTACCATGCCAAGGCACTCTCCCAAGGGCAACAAAGTGAGACTCTGTCTCAAAAAAAAAAATCCCAGCAAACCTTATTAAGCATTTCCCATGGGCCCTGGGCAAAGAGCTTTGCGCGGGTAGACTGTTACGCTTCTGGTAAGCTGCTTGGCTTGCTCTGCATCTTGTTCCCGTTTACATTTCCTACAGAGTGGCCTCTCAGTAAATATTAGCTGAAGTATGTACCGGAACCACATATCCCAGAATCCCAGACGACGGCCGCGCGGATCGACACACCATCCTCGGAACACACCTTGCTCTCTTGTTCTTGTTTCAGTCTACGTTGCTTTTCCTTCTACCTTTTGCCATCTGGTAGATTCCCATTCACCCCTTAAAGCATAGCTCACTTGTTCTCTTCTCTGTGAAACCTTCCCTGAAGTTCAGACAGAGACCACTGCTCCATCCTCCAGCCTCCTCTGACCTCTGCAAACACCTCGCAGTGAGCCCATCTATAGGCTATCAGGTGGCCAGATGTGTGCACACACCATTCCTCCTGTTGTCTGGGATATTATGTATGTTTGTACGTATGTATTTTAGAGACAGGTTCTCCTTCCATCACCTAGGCTGGAATCAGTAGTATGTGATCATAGGTCACTGCAACCTGGAACTCCTGGGTTCAAGTGATCCTCCCACCTCAGCCTCCCAAAGCACTGGGATTACAGGCATGAACCACCATTCCCAGCCAGAGATATTTAATCCCGTAGAGGCTGTGGTACACAATAGGTGCTCAGAGAAACCACATCCAAGGATGGGAGAGTGAGATGTATACATCGTGTGCCCTTTTCTACAAGGAACAAGAACAGCAGAGGCCTTTGCTCTCCTCCCCCAAACTGCCCAGTAGCTGGGCAGTAGGTGGGTCCCTGGCTGACCTAACAGGTAAAGTAGCCCTCCTCCTTTCCTTTCAGTTATCCCCCCATCCAGGCTGGCTCTGGCTCCAACATCAGGGAGGGAAGGGCTTGGAGGCCTGCTGAACTTCTTTCCCCTGAGGTCACATCTTTGGGATACAGAGTTACTGCTTGGAGGAAGGAGTTGTGACTCAGCCTACTGAGGGTGGGGTCTGACAGGTTTACTGTCCTGGAGCCTGATCTTGGGAGCCAGGGTGTTGCCATGCTTCAGCCTCTCCCCTGCTCTGCCATCACAGACACCTTTGAATCAGGCTAGACGGGATCTCAGAGACTGAGGGTTCCAGACAACTGAAGGCCCAAGGGAACTGGGGAAAGATGTTCCAGTGGCACAAATGGTCCTGGCCCTGGCCTAATGATTTTCCTACGCACTATACAAGCCACAGCAAATCTGAAACACCCTAGTCAAGGCTCCTCCGGTCCCGTGCACTGGTCCACTCTAGGCCCTTGTCATCTTACCTCTGGACTGTCACCATAACTGGTTTTCCTTCCACCAGCACATCCTCCACACAACCAACAGAGTACTCCAAATATCAAATCTAATTTTAAAGCCCTTCCATCTTCCAGCCACTGAATCAAATACCCATTCTTACCTGCAAACCCACAAGGTCTAGTCCCTTTTCACTATTTTTTTTTTTTTAGAGACAGAGTCTCACTTTATCACCCTCAGTAGAGTAATGTGGCATCACAGCTCACAGCAACCTCCAACTCCTGGGTTCAGGCGATTTTCTTGCCTCAGCTTCCCGAGTAGCTGGGACTACAGGCGCCTGCCACAATGCTCGGCTATTTTGTTGTTGTTCTTGCAGTTTGGCTGGGGCTGGGTTTGAACCCACCACCCTCAGTATATGGGACCTGCACTTACTCACTGAGCCACAGGCGCCTCTCTCCCTTTTCACTTTCTTAGCCCTCCCTTTTGCCATCACTCCCTCCACCCACTTTATGGTCTAGAAGCTTTCCTGCTCCCTTGCTCTTGCACACACTCTGCTTCTCCACCTGAGGCACCCAGCCTTGAAAGCCCAGCTCAAATGTCACTTCTTGGTGAAGCCTTCCCTGATACCCTGGGCAAGTTAATGTACCGGTTAAAAATGCCCTCAGCTGAAAGCAATGGAAAACCCAACAAGAGTAATGACTCTTACCCTAGGTTGCCATTAGAATTACCTAAGGAGTTTTAAACATTCCCATCACTAGATATATTCTGGATAAGCTCAATCAGAATCTCTGTGGGTGAACCAAGGCATCAGTAGTTTTCAAAACCTCCTGTATTCTAATGTGTAACCAAGGTGAGAAGAACTGAGATAGGGGGTTATCTATCTCCCATCATGAAGGCTCATGGGAGGTAGCCGATTACTGTTGTTGGTTGCTTGGCTCAGTGATCCCCAGGCCAATGTCTCAGTGACATTCTTCACCTTTCCTTTCTGCTTTGTTGCCTCATGCTCACAAGTTGGCTAGAGTTGACCTTTTCATGCTTAAAGCAGGGAGAAAGTAGTCAGGAAAAGAGCAGGGTCCAGCCCCATCCTATGAACAAATCAAAGACTATCCTAGAAACCCCTTCCACAGACTTCCACTTAAATGTCGTTGACCAGAATTGAGCCACCCTTGGCTGCAAAGGTGATTGGAAAAGTAAGCAACAGGATTTCTGATGAGCTGAGAAGGCCAATCGGGTTCACTCACCAGGGACTGAGTACATTGCTTCTCCCAGATCCGTGTGTGTTATATGAGGAGGTCAGCGAGGGCTACCAAGTAGGCAGCCAGCAGCTTCTGCCACCTTACTTATTTCTCCCCATGTGCTTCAAAGCTCCTACACAGGTCAGTTAGGGCAGACACCACATCAATGCATCATGGAGACATGTGTTGACATGTCCAGCCTCCCTCTAGACTGGCAGTTCTCAACTTACACTGCACACTAGAAACACCGGAGGAGCTTCTGAAAGCTATCAGTGAATACACCCCTTACACAGAGATTTCGATTTCATTGGTCCAGATGAAGCCCCAGCATAACTAATTCTTAAAAGTCCCCCAGTGATGTTCTTAATGTGCTACAGACCCAGTACCATAGGAACAGCATCTGTAACCCCTTCACCTTGCACAAGTACTTGGAACACAGGGCTCACAGGAAATTCCCACCAATAAATGCACAAATGAATGAATGGCAGAGGATTTCTGCTCCAAGTCTGTCGATCCCCAGGCTGCAGTGCACACTGTACTAACTGTGGTTCCTGCCTCCCTCAACTCTCCCTTCTTTGCTGAGTCTTGCCCTAATTAACCTCCCTTAATGAACCACATCCACAGCTCCAGGCAGACTCACATCTGTGCATAGACTCATGCTTCTCCCGCAGCAGCCGTGCTGCAGGGCCCAACCCACTCTCTCCTGCAAACTGCCCTCATCTGAGAAGGAGATAACACTTCTTCAAGAGTCAGGCTCAACTCTGGTGTCTTAGCTAAACCTCCTTCCACGTGTGAGAGAAGAATGGGAGGAGTGAACGGTGCCCTGAGCTTTCTATCCCACATGTAGCCACAATCCCAACATGGACACCAAGTTTCCAGTGGCAGAGTATCTGGCCTAACTAACTAACAATGCACAGAGAAAACTTTTGCTTCTCCTGCCCCAGTCTAGAAAATGTATCTTATCTGATTCCTTGGGCAAATATGAGTCTGTGAAATGCCCCTGCTGACATCACAAGACTGAATGAGTCAGTGGTGAGCACATCCTCAGAGATGGTATCATCTGGCATCTGGTTCTGGCCCCATCATGCTTTGGAAACTGCTTCTCAAAGGTAACCTACAAGGCCAGCTGCATGGGCAGGTGGCTTGTGTGGTTGCACAAGACCTCTCCTTGTGCTCAGAAAGGGCTGTGTACTTGTTTTTATACTTTGCTGTCATTGTCTTGAAATTCATAACAGCTTTTAAACAAGGAGAACTGCACTTTCATTTGGTACTGGACTCTACAATTACGTGTCCAGTCTTAGTCACCCACATTGCCTGTAGTTGTAGCTACTTGGGTGGCTGAGGTGCGAGGCTCTCTGGAGCCCAGAAATTCAAGGTAACAGTGAGCTATGATCAGGCCACTGCACTCCAGCCAGGATGAGACAGTGAGATCTTGTCTTACAAACAAAAAAGGAAGGGGAAATAAAATGGATTATCCACATGAATATTCAGATCCATTAACCCCGGTCATTCCTGCCCCTCCAGAGCACAGGAGAGGAAGTAGAGGGAAAACCTGGCTTGGCTACTGAAATGACAGAGAAAGCTTCACAGTGTGTTCTGGAAGACAGTAAGCATTAAACCAGCATTTGCAGAGCTCTTCACAAAGCACTCCCATGTCCACTTAGCCTTGGCAGATCCTCTCAACCCTGCAGCAGTGTTTTCACTGGCTAAGACAGACACGAGGGCTCAGTGAGTAAGGTGACATGCTCGAAGTCAGGTACAAATCCTGTCCTCTGGCTTCAAATCCTTCCTTTCCACCACCCAGTGAAATCAGGAGAGGTGGCAGGAGCTGGGAAGATGGTTGGGATGTCGAGTCCCTGGGCAGATTCAAGCCCTGTTTGGTTCCCAGGCATAAAGGAGAGTTCAAAATGCCAACTGGGGGGCCCAGGACTCCAGCAAACTGAGGGAACCGAGTCACTTCCAATCCAGAACACAAAATCAGCAGGGAAACTCAGAGGTGACCATATCAGACTTCAGGTGCTCAAAATACCCTTTTAACTTCGAAAGGGGCCATCAACCCACCACAGGAGAACAACTAAAAGGGAGCCACAGCATCCCCTGGCAGGCAAGAGGGGTGGGCGCCCTGGGAGCCAGGAGATGAGGTCCTCAGAGGGCCATTTGCCGAAGAAAAGGCTTAGGGAAGTTGGCTCACCAGGAAAGAAGGTGACTCGGTAGCAGGGTAAAGGAGAGTAGGGGGAGAGAGGGGGCGGAGATACGGGCTGCTGTAGCCAATGGATGTAAGATGGGGCCCTCCCCATTCTGCACACCACGTTCTTCTGTACGGGCAGGCTCTGGGCCAGGAGGAGGGTTCTGGGAGGCAAAGTCCCAGCCCCAGCCAGAAAAGGGGTGATGAAAGATGGCAACATCAGAGATGAGGCAGGGGATGAAATGGGGCCTGGTCTCCCCATGGCAGAGTTCATCAGGGTCCAGGATCTGCCCTGTCCTGGCATCCGCCTGGCCAAGCTGTGGCTCAGGTATCTGACACCTGGGCTCAGAGTCACATGCCAGGAAACCCAACACTCTTGGGCCCCAGCCCCCAACTTCCCATAGCTACAAGCAAACAGGGCTTCTAGAGGAGGAAGTGGGTCTTCAGAACTGAGCGGCAGGGTGGCCACTTCCTGGGAGAGGGCAGCAGCACAGGAGAAGGCTCTGCCACCAACAGGGGTGAGAGAAGGAGGGGGAGGGGGGGGAGGGCATGCTGGGCAGAGGTGAGGGAACTGGGCCAGGCAGAGGGGTGGGTGCTCCTGGAAAAGGAGTTGCCAGCAGTACATTTTACCTAGTTATCTGTCCTAGCTGGACACCCTGAAATCCTATCGCGGATCTGTCCCTCTTGTCTCCAGCACGCGAGTGCCAGCCAGACCCTCTGGTGCCTACCTGGCCCATCTGGCACCCACCCAGGTAGGTAGGGAAAAGAACTTTCCTTCAATAAGGGAAATCAATACATGGACAGCAGCAGAAGCCCAGAAACCCATAGGCCCAGAATGGCCCTGGACCAAGAAACCTCAGAGATTAACTTTCTAGGCTCAATAGACCCTAAGAGTCTCAAGCTCAGGGGAACATTTACCCAAAGAGCCCTATTGAGGAGCCCCAGATAAAAAAGACCCCAAGGAGGAACAAAGAAAGTCACTGAGATCTGAGAGAACCCCCCAAAGCAAGGGCCTCGGCCCAAAGAGGCTCCGTGGAGGGACCTCAGAAGAGCGAGCTGGCCGGGGGTGGGGTGGTCTTCACTCACGCTCTTTTCTTCCACAGATCCTACTCCACTCCAGGACTATGCCAGTCTGTGGCCATGCTCCCACCAGCCAGTCACCTCCTATGCCTCCTGCTGGCGATAGGCACAGGTGGTGCCATGCCCAGTCCCAAGGCAGTTCCCCAGGGCTGCTACGTTGCCGAGGAAGCTGGTGAGCGGACGTTCCGCTGCAGCCGGGCGGGCCTGAGCGCTGTGCCCACTGGCATCCCCAACGACACCCGCAAGCTGTACCTGGATGCCAACCAGCTGGCCTCAGTGCCAGCTGGTGCCTTCCAGCACCTGCGTGTCCTGGAGGAGCTGGATCTGTCCCATAACGCCCTCGCCCATCTCTCGGGGGCCGCTTTCCAGGGCCTCGGGGGCACTCTGCGCCACCTTGACCTCTCCGCCAATCAGCTGGCCTCGGTGCCTGTGGAGGCCTTCATGGGGCTGCAGATCCAAGTGAACCTGTCTGCCAACCCATGGCACTGCGACTGTGCCCTCCAGGAGGTGCTCAGGCAGGTGAGGCTGGCACCAGGCACGGGGACGGGCATTGTGTGTGGCCCTGGAGCTCGCCCAGATCTCGTGGGGCAGGAGTTCCTGCTGCTGGCTGGAGAGGAAGATCTGTGTGGGGCAGGGAGGGGTGGGTCCCGGAGGGGTACAGACGTGGCCCTGCTGGTCACCATGGGGGGCTGGCTGACGCTCGTGATGTCTTATCTGGTTCACTACGTGTGGCAGAACCGGGAGGAGACCCGGCGCTCCCTGAAGCAGACGCCTGTGCTGCCGGTGCGCGCCACCCTCAGCGCAGCGGAGGACTCCTCCACCCTGAGCACAGGGGTCTGACGCGGCCGCCCCACCCTCTCACCCAGATACTCCTTCCTTTCCTCTGTCCCCTCCCTCTGTCCCCTCTGCAGCCCCAACCCACCCTCACTCCCCTAAGCACCTGCTCTCTCTGTCTCTCAACCAACGTCATCTTTGGCACCTGAATTTTTGGGAGCCCATCCTGTGCCTAGATTGCGCTAGACTCAGAAATAACTAAAGCTCTCAAGTCCACGGTCGGGGGCGGGGAGTATGTGACAGAACAGAGACCGACAGCAGGCGGCGCAGCTGCGGGAGCGTCGCTGAGGGCGTGCACCCGGCCGAGGGCCATCCCAAAGGCTTCACTGCAGACACGTGTGAAGTGACTCTCTGGGCAGAAAAGACGGAGGGACCCTACAAGAAAGGTCATGGACAAGGCGAGGAAGATGCAAAACAATTTGCAATGTCTGGGCAGCAGCAAAACCTACCTCAAGGCGGGTAGGAGGAAGCTGGAAGGCATGGAGGGACCAAGCTGAAAGTGAGGGAAGAAAGTTGGGGGGGCGGTAGCTGGGCTTAAAAATACTTGTAGGCTCCTTTTTCCTTCTCCCTCTGCCTCTGAGAAGCTCCCCCTCACTCCTTACCCTCACATCCTCAGGCTTCTATTCCTGGGCCCTCTATTGAGGACCCTGACTTAGGGTCACCTGCTTCCTTTCCCAAAGACTCCCCATCTCTCTACTCTCTCCTTTATGTCCCAGCCCCTTTCAAGAGCTCTTTCTCTTGGGGAAAAAGTGGTTTCCTTCATGACTGAGCTGGGAACAGGTGACTGGAGAGCTGGGAGTAGTGAGAAGACCCCAAAACATCACTGGACAACTCAATAAAGTCACTTTTGGCTCCGCGCCGGTAGCTCAGTGAGTAGGGCGCTGGACACATACACCAAAGCTGGAGAGTTCGAGCCCAGCCTGGGCCTGCTAAACAACAATGACAACTGCAACCAAAAAATAGCCAGATTTTGTGGCAGGCACCTGTAGTCCCAGCTACTCAGGAGGCTGAAGCAAGAGAATTGCTTAAGCCCAAGAGTTTGAGGTTGCTGTGAGCTGTGATGCCATAGCACTCTACTGAGGGCGACATAGTGAGACTCTGTCTCAAAAAAAAAAAAAAAAAAGAAAGAAAATAAAATAAAGTCACTTTTATGAATGCCCCTGATTTCTCTTATTACTCATCTACTGAGCATGGGTGGCCTGGGTTGAGCATGGGAGAGGCACCACACTCTCTCCCACAGCTTCCACCACCCCTATTTTGAGGGTGCTCCCCTGGGCTGAATGCCAGTTTCCTCTCTCCCTTCCTGCCTCCCAGTTCCCAATACCAGAGTCCATCCACATGGTAAGCCAGAACCTGTAAATTAATGATGGAACTGGAAGGATGGAGGATGAGAGGGAGGCTGGAAGGACAAACGGGGAGAAGGGAGAGCAGGCAGTGTCCAGGCGTTAGTCATCCTTCAGCAGTCTGCAATCTGTTGGCCTAGCCAGCCTCTCTAGGGCCCAGGAAGGGGAGAGGGAGGCTGTGACCCTCTTGGTGATCTGTCTTTTCTCTCAGCAGGAATTGGGGCAGGATGTAGGGAGAAAACAGATGTGTGCCAAGTTAATAAAAGAACGCCTTGAGGAGGATGAGACTCCCCTGGCTGAAGGAGGGGGCCACATGATGTAATTCTATGACTAAATAGGCATCTCAAGAAACCCAAAGGGGTCAACACTGTCTCCTGCCTCCATTCAGGATGGTCCACCCACGTGGCCTCCATAGAAGAGAGAGGCTCTTGGGAAGCTCATGGAGCCTGAATGGAAATTGAAGATAAGAGCCATTGAACCAGGGCTCCACCCTGCTTGGGCAGAGGAACCCACTGCCTGCCCTGGTCCCTCTGCCTGGTCCTGACTTCCCATCCCATTCCAAGTCCCCCACTTCTACCCTTCCTCTCTCCATCATTCAGGGTCCCCCCACAACCACTTCAAGACCTAGCTCCCTAACATCATCCAGGAAGCCCCTTGACTCACCTCAGAAAATCTTGGCGCTCCCTCTTCCCCATCATCTTTCTCAGGTGACTTGGACCTGCCCACTTACAGTTCTGCTCAGGGATGTCCAGTTCTTTCAGACATAGGGTATGGGAAGTTTCGAGATGTAGCTTTGACCTTCCATCCCAGCCATACCCTGTCCCCAGCCTTGGGATCCTGGCCCCATCCCAGTCCCTCCCCTGGCACTCTCAAAGTCTGTCCCACTCAGCTTACCCACCCTTACTGGAAGCAGGTGGGACACATGTCCCCGGGTTCTAGAAAACAGATCCTGCAGACCTTTGGGAGTGGGAGGCTGGGGAATAGCAGAATCCTGTGTCTCTATCATTGGTGTTCATTCCTGGAGCCTCATTCAATTCTCCAATGTCTTAAGCAGCAGAGACTGCACCTTTAAGGTACGGAGAGCCAGCTCCCCCAATCCTGACATCTAACCCCATTCTCCCAGCTCTGAGCTCAGAGCAGGAAAGGATCAGGGAAGGGAGCTATTCCTGTAGCCCAGATCAGGAATCAGGGCATCCTGACACCTGGATAATAAACCTTCCACCACTTTCCCCTGGCTCAGGCTCTTTTCTCTATGTAAAGCCAGAATAGGAGGAAAGGCAGAGGGAGGACAAGTGGGGCAGAAGATGGGGAGATGGGGAGGTGGCAGGGGAAATGCTTCCCCAGCAAGATACCCCTTCACCCCCAGCCAGTTGGGAGTCCCTGAATCAGAACTTGGTGGGAGGAGGATGTCAAAGGCTGTGGCTTCAGCTCAGCCCATCACAGGAGACTGGCCAGGCGTGCCTTCACACACTCAGAGAGGCTCCTGCCTGGGGTGACAGTCTCTGAACCCCTGCCCTTCCCTCGGCACCCTGGCCGCTTGTGTGTCCATGAGCAGGCAGAAGGTAGCATAACTGGCTTCACCCCCATCCTCAGCTCTGCCAGAGCCCAGGCACCATAGGAAAGGGCCCTAGTGAGGCAGCCGGAAGGCCTTAGTGAAGCTGTCCCCACCTCTAGCCCAGAAGGCAGAAGCCTGGTACAGAGGAAGAGAAACAGTACACTCTTGATACTACATCAAGCCTAGACTTTCCCACCAGGATGGGCTGGAGCCCAGAACAAAACTGCCAGGCATCAAGAGAGCCCTGCCAGCTTCCCAGCCCAGCTCCAAGCTTGTAACTCTGGTTCCTGCATAAAACTAGTTAAAAATGCTATATTTATAGTAGCAAAAATTATATTACAGATAGTCAGAATAACAGCAGAGAGAAATGACAGCCTGATAGCAAGGAGGGAAATTATTAAAAGTTTAAGAACTCAAAAATCATTTTAGTAGGGCATTCTAGTGTCTCTCAAATGGTTGTGTGTGAAAAACTGATTCTCTCCGCCACAAAGGAACCTATGGGCCTTGGCAAAATGCATAATGTTAATCGCATTGACTTTGGATTACCTGCAGGAAAGGTCAAATCTTGGAGCGTTCACTCTCAGCTGCAGGAAACAAGTGATGCATGTAAGAACGAATTTCTATCCTATTAGGACTGAACAATGCAGAACAATGGTTGGAAAATGCCCATTCCACCTCATCTACCCCCTTGTTCCTTCCTCCCTCAGGTCCAAGATCTGTCCCCACGCAGAACAAGCCAACTCTTTATTGGGTACGCAGCCCTTTGGATAGAAAATGGCTCTGGAGTCTCTAGCACGTAGGGTCAGCACATCATTGTTCTTCTCCGGTCTTGTCTGTCCCTTTCATCCCCCACTACCACCAACCATGCATATGCGTGTACACACATGTGCCTGCCTCAGGGCCCTGCAATTCAGTTGATTTTCTCCTGGTCACAATACTCATTTCTGCACTCCGGACAATTACTATTCTTCTCTTTTAGAACACTAAAGAGAACTTAGAGTCTCACACTTATACTAATGTCTGAGGTCAGCCTTCACTTCTCATTCACTTTGGGGGCCAGGGCAATTTATCAGGGAACATTCCCTGTAGAAGGTGTGTGGGAACAAACTCAGATTGTGTCCTGTAGGACTAAAAGATGATTCAAGATCATCAAGGCCAGGTGTGGTAGCTCCCTGTTAATAATCCTAGCACTTTGGGAGGCTGAGACCTGTGGATTGCCTGAACTCATGGGTTCGATACCAGCCTGAGCAAGATCAAGATTCCCTCTCTAAAAAATAGCCAGGCATTGTGGCAGGTGCCTATAGTCCCAGCTACTCAGGAGGCCGAGGCAAGGGGATTGCTCGAGCCCAAGAGTTTGAGGTTGCTGTGAGTTATGACATCATGGCATTCTACCCAGGGTGATAAAGTAAGACTCTGTCTCAAAAAAAGAAAAAGAGGCTGGGCATGGTGACTCAATCCTGTAATCCTAGCACTCTGGGAGGCCAAGGCAGGTGGATTGCTTGAGCTTATGAATTCAAGACCAGCCTGAGCAAGAGCAGACCCTGTCTCTACTAAAAATGAAAAACTGAGGCAAGAGGATCACTTGAGCCCAAGTTTGAGGTTGCTATGAGCTATGATGCCACAGCACTGTACCCAGGATGACAGCTCGAGACTCTGTCTCAAAAAAAAAAAAAAAAAGAAAGAAAGAAAAAAGATCAAAAGAGACTGTGGCTATGGAGAATACCTTGTGAATACCTCTGTCCCAGTTGTGGGCAAATGTCAAAACTCCCTGGACACCACAACCTTAGACATTATTGTACATGATCTAGAAAACCTGAAGGAGGGGTGAGCTGCGGGGCAGGGGGAGGAGGTGGGTCAGGATTCCATGCCACATGAAAGGCTCTGGCACAGAAGGGCATGACCCACCCAGAACCACACAGGCTGCTCAAGGATCTTCATTTTACAAAAGGGTCCAGAGAGGAGCAGTAAGTTGTCCAAGGTCACACAGGGAGTCAGGAAAGAACCAGGACTAGAAACCACAGGGCCTCTGTCCTTCTGGGACACACATATATTCCCTCTCCAAGGGAATGAGCTGAAGGACAGATTGGGAGAAACAAGGGTGGGTCCAGGGACAAGGGCCCTACCCACTCACAGATTCTGAGTCCCGCCTCACCCCAACCACCCCGGGAAGAAGCCAGAGCAGCCCTTCCTAAAGAGGCTTCCAGGAAGCACAAAGCATCTGAATGTGGTGAAGAGACTGTGGAGACACTGAAGGTGGCCATGCTGGAGAAGGGGGCAATGCCATAGGGGGAAGGGCAGTCCTGTCCTCACTGCTGTGGGGCTCAAGGTTGGGAATCTCCAAGATGCTTCCCTGCCCAGCCTCCATCCATGCACACTTGCCCTGCTCCTTCCCTCCCACAGCCCCACTCTCCCCGGCATCCCTGTCCAGCCCTACACCAGTTCCCTTAATTGTAGTACTTTTCTAAAGACTTTTCCATCTATCCTTTCACACAAATCCCACGAGGAAGGCTAAACTGCTGTTGCAATCGCTGTTTCGTAGTGTTTCGGAAACCATACCATGGAAAAGTCCAACGGCTCACCCTAGTTGAATCTGTGCACAACGCCCAGGTTCTGAGACTCCAGCAGGCATTTTTCCTCACAGCTCCACTGCTGTGGATTTCTCCCTCCCTCCACCAGGGCTCCCTCCTTTCATTTTCTTGAATTTCCTCCCCTCCTCCCCCTGCCCTGTTGACTGCTGACCTGCAGTTTCCACACTGAGCAGGGCATCGTGATCTTTCACCTCAAACAGCCAGTCCCTGGGGAGAAGTGCTGGGTGGCAGATGGAACACGAGGGAGAGGAGGAGAAACAGGACTCCTCGGGACGGTTCCCCTACCTCAGGGCCAGGCGTTTGGAGCCAAGCTGAAATCTGGAAGTTTGGGGTCTCCCATTTCTGTTTGGGCTGTGCCCCCAGACCAGCTGGTGACTCCACCCCCTCCTGCGTCCCTCTCGACTCCTATTTCACACCCTTCCTGCTGTGAAGTGTGTATGGAGTGTGGCTCCATAGCACCTGCACCCTCCACCCACTCCTCCCCTGTCAGGGAAGCCACACCATATGTGTTAGGGGTGGGAAGGGAAGTGCCCCATTTCTGACCCTCACAGACATCCCCATTCAAAGACAAGAAGTTCCTGTAGTCCCAGCTCCTTGGGAGGCTGCGGCAAGAGAATCACTTAAGCCCCCTTATGTCCCCTTGCCCTCACAGATCCTAATGCCCATCAGAAAATGTAAGGAGTTGAGTTCCCCCTACACACACACCCCAGACCCTTCCTGAGCATCTTTCCCTGGCCAGGAGAGTTTGAGGAAAAGGAGCAGGCTGCCAAGCCCCGGAAAAGGACCTCTGTGCCTGGGAGTGGGAGGCGCACTGAGTGAAGTTAAGTTGAGACAGATGGAGAGGGGTAGAGTCCTGGGACGGGCCTGAGACAGCCCCAGAGGTTTCTTTTGGGCGCTGCAGGCTGAGGTGGAGGATGGACGAGCAGCAGAGCTGCTCGGAAAGACCTGACTTGGCAGCGGACCGCCTGCGGAGAGTGGCGAGTGCAGCTGGGCAGGACGCAGGGCTGCCGGACTCAACAAGGCAAGGGGGCGGAGATGGGAGGGGCTGGGTGGAGATGGGAGGGGCTGGGTGGAGATGGGAGGGGCTGGGTGGAGTGGGAGGGGCTGGGTGGAGTGGGAGGGGCTGGGTGGAGTGGGAGGGGCTGGGTGGAGTGGGAGGGGCTGGGTGGAGTGGTCGGGGCTTCC
>CAUYPK010078599.1:0-58407 GCA_963574355.1 Loris lydekkerianus | reverse complement strand
ATGGAGCTGGGACATATTCTTCTTAGTAAAGTATCTCAAGAATGGAAGAAAAAGTATCCAATGTACTCAGCCCTACTATGAAACTAATTTATGGCTTTCATATGAAAGCTATAACCCAGTTATAACCTAAGAATAGGGGTAGGGGGAGATGGAGAGGAGGGAGGGGAGAGGATGGGCAGAGGGAAGGTGATTGGTGGGATTACACCTGCGGTTCATCTTACAAGGGTACATGTGAAACTCAGTAAATGTAGAATATAAATGTTTTAACACAATAACTAAGAAAATGCCAGGAAGGCTATGTTAACCAGTGTGATGAAAATGTGTCAAACGCTCTATAAAACCAGTGTATGGTGCCCCATGATCACATTAATGTACACAGCTATGATTTAATAATTTTAAAAAAAGTTACTTGTGAATTTTCAACTGCAAGAGTGGTCAGTGCCCCCACCCTCTATGTTGTTACACTAGAACCTCTGTAAGTTGACCACCTAGGGGACTGTAACAAACTGGCCAATGTATGACAGTGGTCAACATGAGGAACAGGGCCCTCTGTACTGATACTTACAGGTGAAAATGAATATTTTCACCTATAACCTATGAAAATTAGGTCAACTTCAGGAGGTGCAGGTCAGTGCAGGAAGGTGGTCAATTATGAGGGGGCGGTTCTATTGTAATTGAAAAAATAAACTAATAAGTGCAAGTCTGATGAGAAAAGGATATTTCCACAGTCTCAAAGTATCTCCTCACAAAATACTTGTTAACTGAAAAGAGGAAGACGACAGCTTTCTAGTGGAGAAGCCTGGCAGACATCACCTTAGTTAACAGATCAAAGTTAAAATCACCAGTAATTGAACAAATTCAAATTGTGTACCTATGACTAGATACAATGAGAAAACAAATGCACCTGTTCCGTGATATTACTGCCAAAAATGCATAACCTGATTCTAATCATAGGGGAACATTCAACACACCCCATGACAGGGACACTCTACAACAGTGGTTCTCAACCTTCCTAATGCCGCAGCCCTTTAATACAGTTCCTATGGGTCGCAACCCACAGGTTGAGAACCACTGCTCTACAAAGTAATTGGACAGTAATCTGCAAAGGAGCCAGTGTTATGAAAGTCAGGAAAGGCTGAAGAACTCTTTCAGACCAAAGGACTCCAAAGAGATGTAACAACTAAATTCAATGCATGATCTTGGTACCTTTGCTATAAAAAGGACATATTTGGGACAATCCGTAGATTTGAAGAGGGTCTGAATATGAGATGCTAGCAATGTATCAGAGTTAATTTTTTTATTTTGATGGTTGTAGTTACAAAGAAAAATGTCCTTCTTTGTACAAATTATACATTAAAAGTATTTGGCAGTTGTCTTAGTCCATTTCTGCTACTGCAACAAACTATCGCAAACTAGGTAATTTACAAATAATAGAAATATGTTTCTCACAATTATGGAGGCTGGGAAATGCCAGACCAACGTGTCAGCAGGTCTAATGTCTGGCCATTATATAGGCTCTGCTTCCAAGATGACGCCTCAAAGGTTGTGTCCTGACATGGAAGAAGGTATGGAAGGGCAAAGGGGCCTTGAAACTTTTGTAAGGTACTGATTCCATTCCTGAGGGTGGAGCTCTTATGACTTAATCAGGTCCTAAAGGCCCCATCCCTTAATGCTATCACCATGGGTCTTAGATTCCAGCATACAAACTTGGGGGGACACATACATTCAAACCATAGCAGGGCTGATGTGATATCACATGGAAACTTCCCCTTGTGTGGTTCAGAAAACAAGATCTTTGTATTACTCTTAGTGAGGTGAGGGGTGGGGAGGAACCACCTTCAGTGACTCCCATCCCACTTAGAACAGCCAAAGTCCTCACCATGAGTCCCTCCACAGCTGCCCCCTTCCTTCCTCCTAGGTCTCATTTCTTAGGGTATCCCCCCCTTACTCCTGCTTTCCCTCAAACCCATCAGGCACAGTCCCTTTTATAAGGCCCTTGTTTAAGATGTCTTTCTCCAAGGGAATACACCAGGCCAATCCCTCATCTCCTTCAATTCTAACTCAGATGTCATCATTGCAATGAGGCCTACCTTATTTAAAAGGTGCCCACCTTATTCAAAAAGAAAAAAAAAAAAAAAAAAGGTCAGTCTTCCTCCCACAGTCTTGATTCCCCAACTCTGCTCTAAATGTTTTGTTTTTAACCCCTCAAGCATTTATCACCTCCTACATACCACACAATATAATTGTATATTACATTTATTATTCATTTGCTGTATCTCCTGCTAGAATGCAAACTCCATGAAAAAAGGGATTTTTGGTTTTTTTTCACTGATTTATCTCGAGTTCTTAGAACAGTATTTGGTACATAAATATTCATGGAATAAATCAAAGGCATTTCCAATTCTGGGTGGAGGATAAAATTTATTGAAATAATACATTGTTTTTTTTTAATTTCTCAAAATAAAAAATTGGATTTAAAAAGGGAGTGAAGAATAGGACTTCCATTTCTGGCAATATAACAAGACTGAAAAAATTAAAATATAAAATATTTAGAAGTTCTGCTAAAATACAACAAACATAATTTTAAATGCATAGTTGATCTGCAAGAAAAGCAAAGGAAATCCCCCAAGAGACAAAACACAAAGAAAAGGAAAGCCACAGTGAAAAATAAGCAGGGCATGGGGTTATCTTACTTGCCCAAATTTTGGCTTCAGGAACAGGAGACCTTGTGCACACAGTAGTGTGGAATGGAAACTCGCCCCACATACAGACAGGCACATACACAAATACATGTACATCCTCATGGACATAGTTATGAGAAAAGTGTAAGTTATATATATATATTTTTTTTTTTTTAATTTAACCTTGCTTAGAAAAATAAGGCCAGAGTGAAAACTAGTAGCCCCAATAAGCAATTGTTAATGAAGATCTTTTAAAGGAGAAGAAGGAAATCGTTGACCTGTGTGGTTCAGAAAATCAAGCAAGGGCGGCGCCTGCGGCTCAGTGGGCACAGCACCGGCCCCATAAACCAAATGTGGCAGGTTCAAACCCAGCCCCGGCTAAACTGCAACAAAAAAATAGCAGGGTATTGTTGGGGGCGCCTGTAGTCCCAGCTACTCGGGAGGCTGAGGCAGGAGAATCGCCTAAGCCCAGGAGTTGGAGGTTGCTGTGAGCTGTGTGATGCCACAGCACTCTACCAACAGTGATAAAGTGAGACTCTGCCTCTACAAAAAAAAAAAAAAAAAAAAGACCCAGAGGCTTGAGGATCAATTAAATAAAAAGAAGAAGAAGAAGAAAAGAAAGTCAAGCAAAGCGAACCCTCACAAAAGAACAGTGCCAAAGTGTACAATGCACTTCCTAGCATAAAAATTAATCCCCCAATGACTTACTGTAAATGGAATAACTTTCTATTCCTTAAAACCAGTGATCCTAGAAACAAAGATAATGCCCTAAAAGAAAAACACAAACAAGAACCCCACATTGTAGGATGCCAAACCTGATAAAAAAAATTAATTAGTATTGATTATAATCCAAGTATAAGATAAATTTCCCCAGTTTGTGTAGCTATAAATAGATGATTGGGTGATCAAGGTCAGCATCTATCATCACAAATCATGCTGATAGTCTACCTGTGACATACAGTAAGGAAGATGGCACTTGAGCTCTGTGATCTTCCTGCCAAAAACCCATACCCTAGTCTCACCATGAGAAAAACATGAGACAAATTCCACTAGGAATGCATCCTACAATATACCAGGACCAGTGCTCTTCAAAATTGTCAAGGACATCAAAAGTAAGGAAGGGTTGAAAAACTGTCACAGCCAAAAGGAGCCGGAGGGGACTCAATACCTAAATATAAGGTGGTATCCTGAATGCCATCTCAGCACAGAGAGAGGACAAAGGTAAAAACTAAGTAAATCTGGACAGAGTTTAGTTAATAATAACGTATCAATATCAGTTCACTGATTATAACAAACGTACCATATGAAAGTAACATGTTCATAATAGAGGAAATTTTCAGGAGAGGCAGTGGGAGGCCTCTCTGTACTAGCTTCCCAATTTCTCTGTCTATAAATCTAAAACTGTTCTAAAAGGTGAAATCCATTATAAAAAATAGTGAAAATAAAAATTAATGGAGCTTAACAATCAATATCTATCATTATTTTATTATCATTACTAAACGGGGACAAATTTCTACCTTTATTTTTTTTTCTATCTTTAGATTTAACAATAATTTCCAGGAAATATATCATACAAGGAGCATGTTAAATGATGCCATAGGGATCCAATCAGCAAATTACCCAGTTTCTTCAATAAATTGCAAGGGGGAAAAAGTGACAAGTGGGGAGCAAATTAAAAGTGATTTAGGAGACACATAATTTAATCAAATGTGAGGCTCTTTTCAGATACTAATTTAAACAGGTCCATTTCCCTGTCTCACTTTGTTCATTGTCTCACTCGAGCTTCCTGAGTTGACAGGCTGAATAAATGGTCTGCACCCAAGGCGATGTTTCATGGTCTACATTTGTAGAAACCCAAACAAGGGTTTGGTATCATAGCTCACTTAAGAATTCAGTTAAGTAAGCTATGGTGTCACCACGTAATAGCTCACTATTGAATAATTTACACAATTAATTAGATCTATATGTGTTGATATAGAAAGACCTCAAGAAATCTTCTAAAATGATTCCCTTTCTATAAATTAATTAAAGTAGTATAAACATATATGCTAGGATATAAATAGTCTTTTTTATATTTACATAAGAAAATTAATAGGGATTACCTCTGGATAGTGGAAATTCTCAGGCGCCAAAGATAATGTTGTACTGGCCAAATGGCACTTTGGGGGAGAAAAGATGCCTTGGCTTGTAGCATTTGCTGATTTTCATGCTGTAAATACCACCATGTCTGATACAGGCTCTTAATAGTTGCTGAATAACAGTCCGTTCTTGTGAGCCGGTCTGGTGAAAATGTGCATTCATTTTATAATTTTCCATGTTAATTTATTTAAATTTCTACTTTTATATAGATTATATTTTAAACTATAAAAAGAAAACTGTTGAACACCTGCTAAGTTTTCCGTTCCCATTTCTTGGTTACTATTACAAAGCCTTGGAAATAAGCCCAGGCCCATATTCCCCAGCCGCAAAGGAAATCAGTCAGCAGAGAACAAGATGAGGAACATGTGCCTTTTCTAATTTCTTCTTTTTCTGAGCTCTCATAAGAACCCATGTCTATGAACAAAAAAGAAGCAACGTCGGCGTGCAGTGGAGGTTTCTACAGGTCCCTTCTTGTGCTCTGCACCTTATCAAGAAGGTGGGAACATAAACAGGAAGGGAAATGAAGAGCACTGGGACACACAGACTGGGACATTATATTTTATATGTGCGTCTTCGTGACCCTGGTCATTTTTGAAAACTATCTCAAAGCCATTTTCTTTTAAAATGAGTACTACCACCAGATAATAAATCAGGTAATTCTTGAATCTTCCCTAATCTTCCTATAGTTATTCTTCAAAAGCCTGCCTTTCTCCTGACTGCAAAAAGATTCAGGAAGTGGAGAAAAGGCACTTAATTAGAAACTTATATTATCTTAACACAGACACTATTTTGCTACAAAAGACAGAGCAAATCACTTAATCTTTCTGGGCCACAGTTGTCCTCACCTATAAAATAAACACTTTGAACAATAAAGTTTCAGGGGACTTTGAGATCAAAAATGTTAGAATTGTATTATTTCTGGTGACTAAACCCTCTTAAAGAAACCTCTTCCTAGTCTCTGATAGGAGGACAGTAGGAAGAGCCAGCGCCCCAGTGTGGACAGCCTTGGTATGGCACTAGGGCCTGAGGCAAATGGGAGCATGTCTGCAGGGACCCTGACCTAATCCATGCCCACCAGTCCCGGACCTGAGACTGAAGGCCCCTCCATAAAGGCAGTGCTAAGGCCTTCTGTGGCGATGCAATGCCTCTCTCATTTGTTCCACCATTATCTCCTTCCAGAACTGGCTCTCCATACAATCCCCACTGAAGGAATCCCATCCCTGCGCTGCTCAGATCACCTCTGTCTCTTCCCAGGGGGCTTTCATTCATAGGAAATCAACCCTCTCTGAGCTCCTCTCTGAGCCATATGGACATAAAATAGAAGCATGGCATCCTCATGACTCCTGCCTGGGAGAGAAAAGGAGAGAAATAGTGTTATTGTGGTCCCTGGTTGCAAAAGAGAACAAGTCTAACTCACAGTCGGAGTGGAGAAGCCTCAGACACTGGGAAAAGCCAATAGACACCTCTTTGTAGTTTAAAACCTCATAAGTATTAGTTGACTCTTTACAAAGCCTAAAAGCCATTCCCCTGAGGTCTGTGGGAGAAACAAAGCAGTGAAGGAAAATAATTTCCTCTAAGAGCAGAGGCCTCACTCTGTCACCAGGACTGTTAGGAGCATAAATCTCTAGCAATAATCGCAAAGATCTTCATATCGCTTTTCAGAGCATAAAATGCCTTTCAGAACATCACCTAATCTGATTTTCACAACAAGCTGTGAGTTACTGGTGTCATAGGAAACGATGGAGGAAGGGGCCCAGGAGACCTGGATGCAGGCCTAGACTCCAGCATGCACCCACTGGTGCCGTAAGTGAGCCTCCCATCCCCAGGCCGGGGTTTGCCTTCATTTTACAGAGGAGGAAACTGGCTAAGTGACTCGTTCCTACCAACCTGGGATAACCCAGAACAGGCTGGAAAATAAAAAGACCTGAGTTTCTTTATTATAGAGTGTAGCATTAACATAAAAATAATGAAAATAATATCCAAAGGCTGCATAGGCAGGGCAGGAAGAAAGTTAGAACTGCAGGGGTGACGGAGATAAAAAACCATCACTGAGAAATTGACTTGAGTTACGTGTTAAAGAAATGGTAGGTATGTGAATGCCAATCCAGCTGGGGATCCATAAAGAGCAAACTGAGGGGTGACTGTGACTGATAGGTGGGACTCCTCTGGAGCCCCACATCTGAGTGACCACCTTGAGCATGCCCCAAAGTCACAGGCCCCCACTTGCCTGTCATAGCTGGTGGTCAAGTGTTGGTTCTTCTTGTTTCTCAAATTCAGAAGGGCAGAAGCCTAGAAGTAGAGGCCAAGCACTTGAGAGCTCCTTGTTTAAAATATCATTTTATTTTTATATTAAGCTACTTGCTTAACAGTTTTAAGCCATGCCTCCCGCTTATGATGGAAAAAGGTGATTTTTATGCCTAGGTAGGAGGACCTGGAACCAGAGTAAGAGTTTCACCTTAGCCATGTCCCAAAAGCTCTGACCACAGCTGAGAAGGAAGACGAGGCAGCAGTGGGCTCAGCCAGGATGCCTGCTCTGCACCATCTCGAGGGCCCCATTCACCCCACATCACTGGATGGGGCAGCACGGTGCTAGCCCTTCTTTCTACTTCCTGTTTGCCAGGCGCAGTCTCTCCTATCTGCAGTTTTATTTCTTTTAGGTTGTCAGAGGGAAAGGCAAGGCAAGGAAAATATATTAATGTGCAAATTTTTTTCAAATACTATCCTTTGGAAAGGATAGTGCATGAGACTCAGATTTACGTTAAGGAATGGCGAAGTTTCCCACTGAAGACCCCACCCCCAGTAATCACTTGACACGATGCGGTGCCGACCAAGAGAAGGCAGAACCACAGGTCCTACATCTCTCTGAAGGGACTATTCCTTCCTGGGCACAACTCGTACTGTGCTGGTTTCACTCTTCTCATTAACATTTATAGAACATAGTGTATGATCTTTGGAGAGTCTAATCCATTTTATTTTGTACACTGAGTAAGTCTAAAGGAAAGTGCAGAGGCTCATGTTGGCTTTAAATACAAAAGGTAATTGTTCCACTTCTGTACCATCATGGTCAGATGATAATATCCAGAGCACACATTTGTGCAGGTCGCTGATACACAGACGCATAGTCAGGGCGAGCTCAGCAGAACAGCGGAGGGCGTGTCAGTGAGAATCGCTTCCACCCAAACACAAAACTAAGGGCTCATTTCTCACATTAAAAAAAATAACAGAGAAGGCCTGAGGGGTGGTATTGTAGTTCCAGAAAGTTATCAGAGACCCAGGTCCCCTCTAACTTATGAGCCAACCATTCTTTTTAGAAGGCTTCTATTGTCAAAGTCACAAGATAACTGATGAGACTCGGCCATCATGTCTGTTTTCAAAACTGGAAGGAAAAGTGGAGAGACTAAGGACAAAAGATTAAGCCCAGAATTCTGTCCCCTTTTAAGGAACCTTCCCAGAAATCCCACCTAGCAATTGCAGTTTAAATTTCCTTAGCCGGAATTTAATCATATAATCAAATGTAACTGCAAGAGAGCCTAGGAAACATAGTCCCTTAGTTTCTCACATCACTACCTTGAGTGACACCAGAGTTTATTTCTAGGAAAAATGGAAAAACAGATTTTGAGCAGGCAGAGAGGAGGTGCTGTTACCGCATTATACAAAGTGCATGCAGTCAGCGAGCTGGGCTGTGTGATCTCAGCTGAGCTCAGTGCAAAGCAGTTGTAAAATCTCTAAGACGGAGAAGGGTGTGTGCTGTTGGTGCAAGCTTGTAGGGACAGTGAGAAGCGTACAGAGCCACATGTGAGATTAATAATGTAGTGGGCATCAATAATCTGTGTGAGCCTGGTGGGGAGGTGAGGGCTGTGCATAGTAGGTCTGGGCTCCATGGAATCGTAGAACATAGTCACTGCAGGGTCAACAAGATAGTGAAAAGTTAGCACAGTCAGTGTGATCTCAATGAGGTGGTGAGGACTGTGCACAGTCAAAGTGAATTCGGAGGGCTAGTTAGCATCTGTTTGGCCTGCAGGGAGGAACTTTCACGGATGCCTTTATACCCATTTTGCAGCTTTTTGAGAACATTAGTTCATAAGTACTACTCAGCAAGGACAGAGAAGACTGGGGAATATCCAGCTGCCCCATGTGGAGGCCATGCCCCCAAACTCGCCAGCTGCATAAATGGCATGCCGGCAGAGTCTGCCTTCACGCACCAGATGTTGTATGTACAGGGCAGGTGGCTCCTCTTGTCAGTTCCCAGCAGGCCCCACTTTGCTATTGCCTTCCTACAACCCAGTCTCCTTGGGTTAGCAGGTTTCATACATCACGGGAGGCAGGTTTATACACCTCGCCCCAAAGCCAGAACTGCTAACAAATTACCTTGACATGCTGATTGCTTGCTTTATCTCATCCTGGAGGCCTCCTTCACATCACCACAAACACTTCCAATTACCACATTGGTTTATCAGGAATGGTTTTCTTGGTGTTCTGCTCTGCTCTCCATGACCTTGGTTGTCTGAGTGATACATCCTTTGAGTTGTTGCCGCATCCCTCTTAGATATCTCTGCCTCTACTTCTATAGGATGTGTTTTATTGCCACTCAGACTTAGCTGGTGGCCTCTACAGCATCATCCAACAAAAAACCAACTCTGGAACCCCTACAGGTGGCCTCTGTAAGAGAGGCTTCCAGAAACAGAATGCCAAACACAGTGCTGTCTCAGGCATCTTGAGTTGCACAATGGAAGGAAATTGTTACTTGGGATTTCAAAGGACAACAGAGAATTTCAACAGAAACCAGGAATGGGCCCTGTTGTTTGTCCAGTCAGTGCCAAGTTAATAACGGGAAGCACTAACTAGCTGGTGAGTCACATGATTGTCAAGCACTGTCCCAAATCCTTCCTGAGGTAGACACTCCCAATCCCACCAAGCCCTGTAGCTAACAAAACATCTGCAGGTGCAGACGAAAGAGTGGCATTGTGGAAATCAACTACCTTACAGGTCACGCTGCAAACTGCTTGATTTTACTTGGAAAAGTGCTTGACAACATGCCCTTAAAATCATCACCAGTTTCTAAGAGATGGCATGGACTCACCAACTTATCTGTCATAATCAGTTAAAATTCTAGAAAAAAACTCAAGGTGAATTCTTAACAGTGGTTTTGGAATGCACCCCCACCCCTTACTTTACAGATGCATTGATACATTCTTGGAAAATGATAAGATATTAATCTTGAGTTTGTTTGACCAAGAAGTTACCCATAGTTGTGCACTCTCAGCACACCTGCACGACCAAGTGCCACCACTGTGCTAGGACTAGATATCGAGTTTGGTTCTCCCAGCTGAGGCTCTTGATTTGGGTCAGTTATATCAGATGTGGACATTCTCCTTCCTTTAATAATGTGCTCTCTATACAAGTTAGGATTTCATACAGGTGAAGTTACTACAAAATGCAGGCTCTATGGGGAAACTGACCTTTGTTCATTTCAGAATAAGGAAGAAACAGTAGAAATTATCACTCATGGACCCTGTATCGAATGTCCTGTGTCACAAGAATAAGTCTGGTCTTCTTTGGAAACGGGGACTGACCCCAATTCCAGCACACCACAGGAACTCAATATAAATTTGAAACACTATGTTACAATGTTTAGAAGCATAACTAACTCAACAACTGGAGAGAATAGCAATTATTGTTCCTTGATTATAAAATATATCTTCCGTTTGAACTTTCTTCGAACTCTTATTAAATATTAAATCAACTCCATGGTCAGAAAAACCATGAGAATTTTGCCAAGTGCTGTGTGAAGCTGTGAGATTGTCAACTCCTTCACCAGCCCTCTCGCCTACCACTCTGCTCAGTAAGATTGACTGTCTCTATTGGATCAAAACTGGTGCTGGCGAGGCATCCCAGAGCCAAGGTAGGAAGCCAGGCAGAAACATAAAACAAGTCTAAGAAGTTCAGGTAGGGACTGAGAGTGAGAATTGTCAACAAGACCCAGAACCAAACGATCGGTCAGGAATCTGATGCATATCAGGAGTCAAGATATAGTGTGTAGGTTAGAAGCTAAGCTGGCAGTTAGAAACCAGAAAATCCACAGGCGCCAAAGGATAATGTAAGTCAAAGGATCAGAAAACAAGTAGAAAGTGGGAGTAGAATGTGGCCCAGGCTGCTCCATGTGGAAGGAGATGGAGTCAAATGACAGGAGTGTAGTGTTTGGAATCAGGCTGACGGATACATCAGGGCAATTCCATACAGTGCTTCCTAAAGTCAGAACGCTAAGCCACCGTAGCCACCTGTGTCATGTCACAGCTTCAGGGCACACTGGACAGGAGCAGCAGTGAAAGGCAGGGAGCGATGGAAATCAAAAGACTTTTGCTTTGACATTTTCCCATCTCCCTTTCAATACCATTTTCCCTCCTCCTGACACACTTCCCCTGCTGGGTCTCAAGCCCAAGAAATTCTGTGCTGCCCATCTGTGGCCCAAATCCTTCCTGGGAGGCACAGCACTCAGCCCATCCCAGTCCTCAAAGTTTTCCTCGTGGGAAAAAAAAAAAAAAAAAATTGTTTCTCTTTTTAAAAAAAATCTGGAAGTCCTATCACAGATACTAAGAGGAAATAAAATGTATCAAAGCAACTCTAACTGAGTTTAAATGATGAATATGCTTAGCCCTCCTCAAGGCATTTGGATTTGAAGGGAAAAATAATTAATACAAAAATGCCTCCTTAGAACTCTGACCAGCATTCTAAAGGAAGAGGGGTTAAAAAAAAAACAAAAAAAACTGTTTCTTTTCCTTATAAAAATTACTTAAGCATAGGACTTGAATTATAGTACAAAAAAAATTGTGTTGGTTTTCCTTCACATTAAAAAATACTTATTAATCAAGACTTCTAAAGACTCTGTTTAAAGGCGATAACTGACTCATTTTCCCTATCTCTCTTTTCAATCAGATATAGTTCTAGGAATAAACACAGACGATTTAAATTTTAACAATTTCTGAAAAATGATACTCGACCATATAAAAAATTCAGACATTACTATTTTCCAGGGGAAAAAATAAGATATTGCAGAGGCTACGCCACACAGGGGAAGGAACACGGACTCAGAATTGTCTTGGCAAGTCCCTCCGTGTCCCTGGCCCTGGTCTCTGACAGATAATTATGCAGACTTTGCAGAGTTCTCGTGGAGATTAGAAGCCATGGTGAGCACGCGGTAAGGCACATAGTGGGCATTCAATAAATGGTAGCAATTGTTAATTCTATTTCACAAGAAATGCCAGGGGCCGGGTGCGGTGACTCACGCCTGTAATCCTAGCACTCTGGGAGGCCAAGATGGGTGGATCGCTTGAGTTTAGGAGTTCAAGACCAGCCTGAGCAAGAGTGAAATCCCTGTCTCTAAAAATGGCTGGGCATTGTGATGGGAGCCTGTACTCCCAGCTACTTGGGAGGCTGAGGCAAGAGAATGGCTTGAGCCCATGAGTTTGAGGTTGCTGTGAGCCTTGACTCCACAGCACTCTACCCAGGTGGTAAAGTGAGACTCTGTGTCAAAAAAAAAAAAAGAACTGTAGAATCATCTTCCATTGTAAACACACATCTCCCTGGTCAAAAGAAGAGAGGATGAAATAGAAAGAGCGTCTACATGTAATAGCAGAAATTCTAGAATAAAAGCAAAAAACAGGCAACAATCCAACTTTGTCACCTTAGTTGTGTGAATCTTTGCAAGACATCCAATTTCCCTGGTCCTCAGCTTTCTTGTCTGAAAAGTTAAGGGTTTGAAGTCATAACTTCAGTCACTTCCAGATCCAAGGGGCTCTGCCACTGATTACCTTGCCAGACAGAACAAGGGTTGGTAAAGATTGTCCCTCTCTGGAGACAGCCACCCCCAATGACCAGATGATTGGCTGGTGTATCTTTGACCTTGTTCCAGAACCCAAACAGACTTAGACCCCGCAGACCATGTGTGACCCCACCACTGATACACACTCACTCTGACGTCTAAGATAATTTCCTCATGTTATCTGTGCCTGTTTTCTTTCCTGTAAAAGTAAAAAGTAATATTCACCTCATTGAGTCTGAGTTTGTAATGAAGATTAGCTATGTATATGAAAATGATTTATCAGCTGCACGGTGTTATGCAACGTTAATATGGCAGCTAGGATTATTGTGATTTTCACCTTTGGAAACCCTCTATGGAAAGCAATCTAAGAGGTCCAACTGTGAGCCAGGACGACTGCGGGTTACCCACCTGGGTTCCTGCCTCCCGTGGGGCTTGTGTGCCTGGAAGAATCAGCCAGAATGGCACTGAATTTTGCTGTAATCGGGTATTGATTTGGGTTTCTCTGAGAAAGGAGGTTTGTTTAAACTTTCATTTAAAGGCAACTAACTGCCAGGAACCTGTTTAAATTGGCCCAGAAAAGTTTTTACACTGTTAGCAATATCCTACCTATGTGAGCTAAAGTTTTCCTATTTCAAGAAGTAATTGCAAAATTTCAGGGAAGTGACCTATTACCAATTGTAACAAATTCATCAATTGCTGGAAAGAACTGCAGGTCTGTCCCTACAGTGCCCCACTCAGGCTCTCCTGGGCTCACAGTTCCACGCAACTCCAGGCTCTGGTGATCACAGGAGGCTGTAAGAAATGTGAGGTGGCCCAAAAGCTGGACATACCGCTGGGTTCCTCAGAAGCATCCTGAAATGCCCCTGTGTGCAGTGCTGTATAATGCTGTAGAATCTCTTCCAGAATTCTCTCCTCCAGTACAAAGTCTAAAAGGTATTTGTTGATAGAAGTTTTTAAGCAGTTACTTTAGAACATAGTTGCATGTGTTGGGTTTTCTGAGTAGTCAGCTTAAGTGGAAGCTTTAATTAGCATTTGTCTCTTACTCTGTGAGTCTGTCCCATCTACATTTGCAGGGCACATGCCCTTAGATCCTGCAGGTCCCCTAAAGAGAAGAGTAAGCAACTATTCACACGGTGCAATTTAAGACACGTCACAATCCCCACTGCCCAAAATATCTTCCCCACCAAATGCCGCAGGCCTAAAATTCCCAGGTGACACTCGTGGCTGCTGATCTTCTCTTCCTTCACTCCTTCTCTCTCCAGATGTCTGTACATGGGAAGCACAGCCATCCTTCCAGGACTAGCTCAGTATCACTTTTCCCTGAAGCCTTCATGATCCCCCAGTTGGAAGTGATCTCTCATTCCTCTGAACATTCACGAGGATTCGTTTGTACCTCTTTTGTGATATATATAGCATTATATTTAAACACATGTACTATCTACCCACCAGGCATAATCTTGAGATTAAATTCCTCAGCTGGGTCTTATTTATCTTTGTGCACTTATTCTGTCCCCAAGCAACCAGGCCCCAAGCTGGCACTTAGGAAAGAATCAAAATCTGACCAGTGGGTGCCATATGGGTGAGTGAATGGTAAAGTACAACTTCACCCAGGCTAAAATTCTGCTACTCAGGAGCTCGGAATACCGCATCAGTCACTTCAGTTCTCAGAGCCTTGTTTTCTTCCTATAAAATAAGGCTCCTGGAGAGTTATAAAATGCCAAGGCTCTCCCAGCCTTTTTCATTGTAAGATCTTCATTGTGGATGATCTTACAGTTCACAATGGTTCACAAAATCCCAATATTACTAGCATTCATTTTTGGAAGTGGTTTGACAATACATACACTGCATTGAGGTCTTTAAAAATAAAAAATAAAAAAGTAAAAGAAATA
This sequence comes from Loris lydekkerianus, assembly GCA_963574355.1. Taxonomy (NCBI): domain Eukaryota; kingdom Metazoa; phylum Chordata; class Mammalia; order Primates; family Lorisidae; genus Loris; species Loris lydekkerianus. The sequence continues at coordinate 43,879 of CAUYPK010078599.1, read as the reverse complement.
GTAAGATAAGGCCAAAAGAAAAGAAAAAACACAGAAATAAATTCTTGATGGTCATATTTGCTTATAAAGGTGGGGCATGAATTTGGCTTTGAGCTTCCTAGCAACTAAAGCTAAAAGGCATTAAAGTAAAGGTATATTGGTTGCTCAACTCCTCCTACTGTTAAGAGCCAAGAGAAATTGATGCAGTAGACTCTGTCCTCAAAACAATCCAACAACAAATATCCCAGAGAGTTTCATAGAACTGTTTCCTGCATCGTCCTTTCAGAGAGGGCTATCCCCATTATCTGGTGCTGCACAACCCCAGAATAGTGGCTTAAGTGACAATAGTTATCCAACTCATTGGAGATGGATGGGGCTCAGCTAAACAGTTCTTACTTAGGATCTCTTACAGAGCTGCAGGCAGATAGTGACTGGATCTGACATAATCCAAAGCCTAAAGTAGGAAGAGTCAAACAGCTGGAGGATAGAACAGCTGGTCCTCTTCAGGGCCACCTGTAGGTGGCCCCTCCACCTGCCTCCCAGCATGGCAGCGCTAGAGCAGCCAGAATTCTTAGATGGAGGTTCAGGTTCAGAGCAAAAGAGTCAGACAGGCTTTGTCACTTTTTAGGGGTTCACCTCAAAAAGCATATATTATCACTTTGGACATATACTATTAGCTAGAAATAAGTCACTATGGCCAACTGATATTCAAGGGAAGGGTAATTAGTCTCCATATTTTGACGGAGGAGTGTCTGAGAATGTGAGAATATGTTTCAAAACTACCAATAGGGACAAAAGAGAAATTTATAATTCAATATATGCTATTCTTTAGAAAGTCAAAGAAAGAATAGTTTGGCTTGATATTTAGATAAAATTTAGAGTTCTAGAAATGTGGTGTCTAATATGGTAGCTGCTGGCATAAGTAGCTATTTAAGTTGAAATTAATCAAAACAAAACAAACATGTTTAAATACTGTTTTTCTGTTTGACTAGCCACATTTTCAAATGTTTGACAGCCACATGTGGCTAGTGACTACCATGATGGACACACAGTCACAGAACGTTTCTATCATTGCAGAAAGTTATTGGACAACATGGATGTAGAATAATAAAAGAATTTTATATCCTTTAGCTATTAGAATTGTTATCCCTTCTAACTAAGCTTTTGATAGGCATTGCGCAGCACACATGTCCAAATTTTAACATTTGGCAACAGAAAGAACTGCATGAAGTCTATGTTACTAATAAAGGATGGTTTATAATCCTTAAAAATGAACCAAGCAGGAAGTAGTTTCATTTCCTCTAAAGAAAATGAAGGCTCCTAACCAATACCCAAATATCTGGACACTCAACTTCCATTTGGAGGTTTTGTTTTCCAGCGGGGAACCTCCCAGTTACACCAGGGTGTTACTCCAGTCTCCTAAAATCTGCTTCCTCAAAACAATTGGGACAAAGAAAAATAAAACCAAAGCTACAAAGTTCATTCCCTCATCCTTTTCGTTCAACCAACATTTACCCAGCAGGCATGGATGCTATGCATTGTACCTGAAAATATGTATATATATATATATATTTGAAATAGATTTTATTAATATCCCAGTCCCTAGAAATAAACAAATGTCAATAACACATGCAAGGAATATGTACTTTTAAGTAGCATCATTTCCTAGTGAAACCACCAGAGTAAAATGGTTGCAAAATGTATTGCTACATGGCTGAAAGAGTTGGCCAGCTATATATAATCATTAGCTATAAGCCAATTAAATTGCAAATACTATGTGCCGAAAATGATCATTTCGGATTTAGAAAAGTTGAATTCAAGCCACTCTGTTTTCCAGTAAGATAAAGAGGCCATTTCTGGTTAGTGACAATAAAATTATATCACCAGCATAGAGAATAGTTATTTTTATACTTTTTATAATAAGAGTACATGCAGCTAGATCATGCACAAATTGTTTCAAATCATTAAGATACCAATTAAAAAGAGTTGAAGGAAGCAGAGGCAGAACAGAGTTTCATTTTTGAAAGACTGGAATTATTTTCTGATCTGTTAGGAAACCATTCTCAGGAACGCTTGCTGAGGTCCAAAGCTTAGGGTGTACATAAGCACCACTTACTAGATCTTACATCCCAGCTGTGCTAAATACCTTCTATTTTACCCTCCCTAGCCCATCTCCACCCTTCCCCCTGCCCCGTGCCTCAGGGGACAACAGGCTTCCCTGCCTTCTCCCTTCTAAAGGGGTCTGGCCAAGGGGAGGCACCAGCAGGAAATTAGAGGATGGAGAAATAGGAGGTTAGAGTGTTTAGCCCCCTAGCTCCTGCCTGCCAGGTCAGCTTGGGTTGACTGTATTCCTTACACAAAGGCCGTAGCTCATATCAGGCAGCTTCTGCATGCCGCTGTGCTCTCCAAACTCCGGAGACCCCTTACTTGCTTGCATCTTTCCGACCCATGAGTTGCAGCAGCTCCGTGCTCCTGTTAGCCCAAGGTATTACACCACCACTTGTAGGTCTTCCTCAAACCTGCCTATACCTTTGTACATAGTTCTTTTTATTAAACTCTCTTTAGTTATTCTGTCTGTAGGGATCTGGGGTTTTTTTTTTTTTTAATTATCATTTCAGATTGATATAAGGGTACAACCAATTAGGTTACATTGTTTGCACTTGTTAGGTAAAGTCCAAGTTGTAGTTCAGCCCTTCACCCAGGAGGTGTGCCATACACCCTTACATTGTGCCAGTTAGCTGAGAGCAGACCAATCTCCCTCCCGCCTCCCGCCTCCCTCCTCCCCACATACTTGAATGTACTTGTGTTTCTCTCTCGTGAGAGTGTAGTTGTTCATCGACTGGTTTCATATCAGTATTGAATACATTAGATACTTGCTTTTCCATCCTTGTGATACTTTTACTTAGGAGAATGTTTTCCAAGTCCATCCATGTAAATACAAAAGATGTAAAGTTCTCCATCTTTTTATGGCTGAATAGGATTCCATGGTATACACATACCGTAGTGTATTAATCCATTCATGAGCTGATGAACACTTGGGTTGTGTCCACCTCTTGGCAATTGTGAATTGAGCTTCAAAAAACATTCTAGGGTAAATTTCCTTATGGTAAAATGATTTTTTTTCTTCTTCTGGGTAGACACCTATTAATGGGATTACAGGATCAAATGGAAGGTCTGCTTTTAGCCCTTTCTTGACAAGCCCCAATTAGATACCAGTTCATTATTCGTTTTTAATGCCTAAAGAACAAAGAAAGATCCATTAAATTTATAAGCAATCTTAGAGTTATTCCTGAAATATTTTTACTCCAACACACTGTAAATAGTTGAGCATGGTTAGTCATGTAATACCGTACCTAAATTCAACCTGTTTCTCATAGAGAAAATATTTTTTAAAATTCCACAGACATAAATTTATGGAAAACATCTAAATGATTAGTCCACTAAAATGGTTCTATGATTTAATGGAACAGCAGTATTGTCCCTTAAAAATGAAGGGGGAGTTGGAGTAGCAGAGAGCTGACCCCACAGAGCTCTGAGTCCCCCACTGCCATAGTCAGCCTAGTTCCAGTCACACCTCCCTCACAGGATCCCCCACCCCCAGTCAACTGCACGGCACCTGGGAGCAGCCACTGCAGGCTGCCCAGCCCTCAGCGTAGCCACACCAAGCCGGCACCACTGGCAGCAGACAAAGAGATGCAGATGGGTGTCCCAAAGGCCTCACATCATTTGTACCAGCCAGAAGGGACAGGAAGATCATTGCAAGGAAGGAATTTGGGAACAGTAAAATGGTTCAACATAAGAAATGGATATGGTTTCATAAACAGGAATGACACCAAGCAAGAGGTATTCGTACACCAGACAGCCACAAAGAAGAATCACCCCAGGAAGTGCCTTCTAGGAGATGGAGAGACTGTGGAGTTTGATGTTGGGAAAAAGCATGAGGAGACAGCAAATGTTATGGGCCCTGGTGGAGCTGTGGGCAAAGGCAGTAAATATGCAGCCGACAGGAACTATTATAGACGCTATCTGCCTCACATGTGTCCACACCGTTACACTATCCACCTCCACACAATTCCCAGCAGAAGACTTAGAGATGGGAAAAGAAGGAGGGAAGGACTCTAGCACAGGCAGGTGAAGGTTCCCACCCTGTGTGCAGAGACCCTAGGTGTTCCTGCCCTCCCTTACAAAAAGAGGGGATGGAGGGTGCTGACTACATCGTTCAGGAAAACAGATGACCAAGGGGATGGATTGTGCACCAGGTAACAGACCATGATTCTGCAAGAGCCCTTCTAGGCAAAGGCAGAAGAAAATTGAAGAGATGAGACCCAAGGTCAACAGCCACATCAACCATGGTACCACCCAATTACCAACACAGGCACCCAGAAAATCCTAAACCAGGAGAGGGCAAAGAAACAAAAGCAGGGGATCCACCCACTGAGGATTCATCTGCTTCTGGGGCTGAGCAGACGCCGGCTGAACATCTCTACTATCATCTGGTTAGCCACCCAACAGGAAGAGTGAATATGAAATTCCAGCAATAAGGAAGGAACAAAACATTGGAGCTGAAGACCTTAAGTGCTGGCTCTCTGCCTGTTGACCTGATACCTAGAACAAGATGCATTACGCGTATCTATGCAACGTGATGGTTTTCCTATTTTTACCTAAAGATATTTGTTTTGGTAATAATAAACATTTAGGGGGGATAAGCCTGTTTTTTTCTCGGTATGCCTTTTAAGATTTTTTAATTGTTTCATACCTAGTCAAGTTGAGATTTTAAAAACTTTCATTTGTAATCTGTAATAAAAGGTCACAAGTTGAGTTTTTCAAAAAAGTTGACAAACTGTCAAGCACATATTGAAGGAGGGAAGGAGGGAAGGGGAAAGGAGAAAGGAAGGGAAAAGAGGAGGAAAAGAAAGAGAAGGAGATGACAGGGTGGAGATTTAACATGATAAAATCACTAAGAGTAAGCAAAGATTGTGAGATGGTCAATAACTTGCCCAAAATTAACTTGTATAACTTGCACGAGGTCTCCCTGTTTCATGGCCCATTCTCATTCCATTCTGCCTCACATTCTTCAAGGACTTCACCCATGATTCGGCATCTGTACACAGAGCAATGAGACCCTGTGACAGACACGGTCTCTTCACTCTGCCCTTAGTTCATCTTTTACACAGAGCTGTCAAGAGTGTCAGCGCCTTTCAGAAACTCAGATAACCCAAGTGTACAGCATCATCCTTCCATTCTACCATTTGCTACGTGTGACTGTGACCTTGACAGTGGATGCCTGCATCAGTTTATCTGTCATTGCATAATAAACCACTCCAAAGTCAAGTGGCTTGAAACAATTAGCTCTCAGGCACAACAGAAGTTGAGCGGTTCTGGTGGTAAGAAGTCTTGGTAATCAACAGTAGTAAATGAGGAAGTAATACCAGGACCTAACCAGCAAAGACATATTTTTATTTCAAAAGCAGCTGCAGTGGTTCTTGAGCTAAAGGCCCTAAAGTTCCCTGCTTCACACCACCCTGGTCAGCTAATCGACCCCTTCAGCATTCTAAATGAAACTGTTCTTAAGCCAAATCCACAAATCAATTAAGCACATTGTCTTCCAGATTTCTGGAGCTGATCAAGTTACTGGTTATTCTACTACTATGTAGTATGATTGGCCCTTTACCAGCCTCCACCAGCAGTTTTCTCTGAGGTCATCAGACTCCAGGAACATGCTATCTGCTGCCCCTCCAGCCTCTGCCAGCCACTCAGTCCCAAAGCCAATGCCACACAGTTCAGGTTTTTGTTACAGCAACACACCACTTCCCGGTATCAATTTTTATATCAATTTTCCATTTCTGTGTAGCAAACAACCCCAAAACTTAGTGACATAACAATTTATTAGTTCTCATAATAAAAAAAAAAAAAAAATCATGAGCGCTATCTGGGTCATTCTAATGGTCACACCGGGAGTCATTCAGCTGGGGAACCTGGCTCAACTGGCTTCTCTTACCCATGAGAAGAATTCTGAATTTCTTCATAGTATGGTGGTCTCAGGGTTTCCAGATGAAAAGCCCCAATATGCAAGTGCTTATCAAATCTGTGTTGCCATCCCGGTTGGTTATGTCACACTGTAGCCAAAACAAGTCATATGGCTGAGCCCAGTGCCAATGTGGAAGAGGAATAGAGAAGTGTGTGGATCTGTTTGGGTCATTGCTATAACAGTTTGCCACAACACCAACATGTAACTTTCATGTTTTTCTCTGTATCCACGTTCAAGTGTATAGCCCAGTTATCTTCTTCACCTAGGCTTATTTGGTATATATTTGTTTAACTGAATTGAAAAGAGTCTTAGAAATACAAGGACCAGAAAGGCTAAGAGTATTATAGTGTTGGAAATCCAAAAGACTATAAAGCAAAGCTAAACACTAAAATTCTTCCCCACCATATCTCCATGTTCTTGTGAATCAAATATCTTTTGCAATCACAGGGCTTTAGGGTATCATAAATTTCAAATAAATGACTCTGACTCATCAACCTCGTATCTGTTATGGTCATAGTTATTCTAGAAATAAATTCTATATGAATTTTCAAATTTTCTCATCCTAAATAACTGTTTGAACATCTGAGTAATCACACAATGTAGATTCCTCGGTATTTGCATAAGAGAAAAAGAATTGAATAGAATTACTGGCATTTCAAGCCCAGTATTTGAATTTTGCTAAGATTAAGCATTAGATTTGATTTGTCTTTCCTATCTGAGGATATAGGTATATTTAGTTTTTCACTAAAATAAAGAGAATCAGGAATGTGTTTTAATGGCCTCAAAGGTTCTCTTCCTATCAGTCATTTTCTCCAGAAGAGGTTGGACTTTTCATCAATAGTAGCAGGTAATGATGAGCACATCTTGAAACTGACGCTTGATTAATGATATCTTGCTTTCAGGGATTGATAGGCCATAAAACTCTGTGCTAAAAGACACATTCTTCCCTTGCTACCAATTGTGATTCTAAGAATCCAGGTATGTTTGCACTATTTTTTCCCTATGAAGCAGAATATCCCATCAAAGTGTAACAAGGGGATTCACCGAGAACTCATTTACATGTGAAGATTTTTTGTTTTGTTTGTTTCCTAGCTGGTAATAAAATGAACCATCCACCTGAGTTTCCAGTTTTGGCAAATGGTGTTCCGACCCCAGTCTAGGGTTCAACAAGAGGAGTTTCTAAATGAATTTTGGGGACCTGATGGGGGCACTGGTGCACTCTCTATTTGAAATTCCTAGGACCAATTAGTCCTGATAAGCAGGTGGAGCCTGCTGTGATGATGATGATGATGACAACAGCCAGTGTTTATGGATCCCTCATTGTGCTAGACATTGTTCAAAGGGCTTTACGGGATTAACTCACTTAATCCTCACAACTCTATGAGGTAGACATTATGATTATCTCCACTCTATAAAGAAGGACACTGGAGTGTGAAGCAATTTATTTAGGGTCATACAGAGTTAAATGACAGAGCCAGGATTTGAACCTATCCACCCCACCCCCCTATTGCTTTAAGGATACTAGTCTCATGCAGCATCCCTAACTCCTTTCTGCATCTGTAGCCTTGGACTGTATCCTCAGCAGTAAGTCACTGACACTCATGCACCCTGCTGTTAGTTGACCTATCTATCTAACATTCTGATGATTTGCACAAATTGTTAATAGAAAGGCAATTACAGCAGCCTCTGACCAGTTACCTCAGGCCAACAACCTCTCAGCCCAGCTCCTTTTTTCCTTGATTGTCTGGGAGTCCATATGCTCCTAGAATTCAAATGGGATTGCTACCCATGCCACTGTCTACAAATATCTCATGGCCTCCAGTCTCACAGAACTGGAACGCTCAGGTGCCACACACCTGCCCCAGCCACCTCCACTTCATCTCACCTTGCCACACAATCACAGTATGTTTCCTGAGGGTCTAACATATACCAGGCCCATGGTTGGCACAGAAGATTGACCTGCATAGTGGAGTTCTCATTCCCAACAGCCCTGGCTTCCAATTGGAGAATCATGATTAATTTTTGAAAATATCAACCTTGAAGTAATTGGGGGGGCGGGGTGGGACATGTTTTAGGAAAGATTCAGACTGAGCTACCTTTATAGTCCCTTCCAACCCCCATCCCAATCTTCTTGATTTCTCTCTAAGGCGAACATTTATTAGTTTGATTTCAACACACACACTTGTACCTGTAATTACTATATAATGTCTGTTTACTTTTTTAAATGAAAATGAATTTAAATTAATCTTGTTTTGTGACTTTCAAGGCACCCCCTGAGATAAATGAAGACACTCCAGGGTGTCATCAAACCAATGCTGGGAATCCTTACTCTAAAAAGTAGAGAAGTGAACTCATTAAACCTCCAAGGCGCTGGAGGGGAGCAACGTATACAGACACATGGATTGAGCGCGTGAGAGAGGGAGGTTTCCATGTGCATTATTCACTTGTACATGTACACACGTGCAAACACACGTGAAGGGTTGTACACCACAATGGGATTATCTCGAGGTGACCTATTTCTTGTAAACTTAACATCAATGTTATTTATTTCTAAGGTCTAAGCAGGACAGAGAGATGCTGGGAACAGCATTTCCAAAACTCCTTTCCCACATAACTTGAGTGCCAATAAGAGGCACTCATGTGAGATTTGGAAGAAGAGAGAAGGGAAGGTTATTTGCCAGAAGCAGGCAAATGCATAGGCAGATGAGAGGCTTAAAACAGCATCAAGGTGAATTTCTTGACATTAGTGCTTCAGACAGAGATAATTGGTAGGAATGTTCCAGAAGTTCTTGAGATTTACTGGGGAGTAGCTTCCAGGAAAGGCCTGTGAGAGTATCTCACTCAGGTGTTACGGACTAAGATCATCTGGGACCTTTATGACTCAGCCCACCCAGAAGGTATGCAAACCTCCAATACTGGAGAGCATAGAGTGCCTTCCCTTAATCCAATTGAACACTAGCTAATATAAATAGGTAATAGGTAATAATTCCTGTGTGTGTGTTTTAATGTTTATACAATAAGCATATGTTATTTGTATAACATAGCAATAAAAGCTTTAAAGTGTAATGTAATAACCATTCTGATGGAATAGGGTCACAAACATGAACAGGAAGGCAGCAGGGAAGGCTTCCTAGAGAAAGCTGTTTGTTCCCAAACTGAATCACAAGGGAGGTCAGGTATTGCTGAAGGCCAAAGGTAAGAGCAGGATGTGTACAGGGCACAGTCTGTGCAAAGGCACGAGAGACAGCCCTGCCTCTCTGGCTACCCATACGTTGTTCAGTGTAACGGGGACATACCAGTACATTTCTGCAGAGGAATGAGGTCAGGTGAGGCTGGAGAGAAGGGCAAGGGGCCTCATCCTGGAGGGCTTGATATGCCCGGATGCGACTGCTGGGGTTTCTCTCTCGAAAGCAATAGGGGGGTGCTGAAGAACTGGTACGGTGGGATCTGTGTTCTATGGCAGCCACAGTGGCCACACAGAGGGACAATGTGTGGAGGCTGGACTCAAGGAGGCCAGTGCAGAGATACACAGAGTGGTGGGTCCTGGGCAGGTTTTGGAAGGATGGGAGTTGGGTGAGAAGAAGCTCTGCTAGTGAAGGGGAAGGAGGAGCCGTGTGATAGGAGGTTGGTCCTGGCTCCTTCTCCTTTGCTCCAAGCTGCAGGAGGGCTGGAGGCATTTAAAGTGGAGCGTAATGACTGGGACAGTTTCTGCCTTGATTGGAATGGAAGTGATATTTTAAGCATTCCTCCAGAAAGGAAATCTGGGAACCAAGCCCTTCCTTGGAACAAAAACAGGAAAGTCACTGGTATACTGAGCATATTTTTTTTGGACATATTCCTAACCTGTAGGTAAAAACCAATTGCTTGTTCTAACCCAGGACTCAGATATTTCTAATTGGCCTCTGGCTCTCACCCTGGCCAGTTGGGCGCCTTTGAGATTTTTCCTCTGCTGGTCAGTTCCTCTGCCCATTGCCCTGCTAAGCTCCAGAAAGGAGATACCTGGAGATCTCCAAGTCACCACCTCTGTGACCAGGTTACATTCTAAGTGCTACTGATGACCAATGGGAAATCAAAGTTGCAAGACGAAAGCCTCACAACAGGGCTGCTCAGTCTCAGGTGTGCACATCACCACGTGGGGTCCCACAGGACTTTGGTGGGGTCTGAGCTTCTGCATTTCCCATAAGCTCTCACCGGATGCTGGGTGTGGATGACATCTTCAGAACCCTCTGTCTAAGATAGAGGGAACAACCAGGAGTTTAGGAAGCTCCAAAAGAAAACCAGACACTGACAATGCCTGAGGTCCATTGATTTTTTGCATCTGCCCTAGAAAATGAACCTATGTGAACTGTAGTTTGGGAGATTACAAGGCTTAAAGAGGAAAGAGATAAGAGCAGTTATCTCTTATGGCAGTTTATAAATCTCAAAGGTCTAGTACTGCTACCAGCATGTTAAAGACTAAAAAGTAAAGTGAGTAAATATGGGTGTCTGTGTTAGCTTTCTATTGCTACATAACAATTAGCCACCAACTTAGTGGCTAAAGAAACACCATTTATTACGTCCCAGTTCTGTAGATTAGATGTCCAGTTACAGGGTAGCTGGATCCTCTGCTCAGGGTCTCCACAGGCTGAAATCAAAGTGCCAGCCAGGCTGTGACTCAGACAGAAGAAGTGAGAGAGTTCACCAAAATGATTGTCATTGCAAAAGTGGCTCTTACCTAAGTGCTCCCTCTTGACTCTGCTCTCACCAGCCTTTGTTTGAATGGCTTTTCAAAAACCACAGCCTGGCCCTTACCTCTTCCCCATACCCAGCTTCCATAATGACAGCATCTGGTGTGGCAGCCTTTCCCAACAGCCCAACTTAAAGCATCAGTGTGCTCCTGAGTAGTCTAACGGAAACATATAATTTTAAGTGCCATAAAGGTGACAGAATTGTTAAAGTCCAAGCAATTGACTAGTAAGAGATTTAATTTGTAGTATGTTCTGTAACAGTATACAAATCACAATTTTTTCATCAAGACAAAGAGAAACAAGAAAAGGCTATCAGTGCCATCTTGTGGAAAGACCTATATTAAAATGCCTAAGGTAATCTGGCCACACCCTAGATCATTTCAAAAGCTCTACAGGGAAATTACCAACAGGCATCCAGTTGACACTAAGGCAGCTTTACCCTCTGTTTATAGGCAACGGTTCTGACTGGAAGAGGCTCCATTCTGATTGCTTGCTTCTCGTATCATGACCAGTTGCTAAATAATTTGTACATCATCTCAAACCGTAAGAATACTACATAACCCTGTACCTCTAACACCACCCACACACCAAATCCACACCCACACTCCTCTGATTGCTCCTTCACATGGCCTGGTTGACCTAACATAGCACCCACACAAACACATACACACTTAGACCACAACTGCTTACAGGGTAACTCTTTCTTTTCCGATTAACGTTGTTTAGTTTTTATTTCACTTCTTGAGTTTATTGGAAATTATTTTTATTCTTTCCTTCAAAGTGAATATTTCCATCTGGATTCACAGTTACTTATTTCTGCATAACAAATCACTTCAAATGTGATGGCTTAAAAGAATAAATATTATCTCACAGTTTCTGTGGGTAAGGAATTCAGGAGAGGCTTAGCAGGGTGGTTCTGACTCAGAGAATCCATGAGGTTGTAGTCAAGGTGTTGGATAGGTCAACTGAATGTGGCTGGAGGATCCACTTCCAAATTAGCTGGTTCCCTTACATGGCAGTGGGAAGGAGGCCTCAGTTTCTCACCAGGTGGATCTCTCCACATGGCTGGCTGCCTGGGTGTCTTCACTATGTGGCAGCTGGCTTCTTCCCAGAGCTTCCCACAGCAGCTCTGCCTTTCAAGAGAGAACAAGTTAACAACCAAATCTTTTGTGACCCAGCCTAGGAAGTCACACATTGTCATGTCATCTCCACAATGTTCTACTGGTGATAAAAGCCAATGTGGAAAGGATAGACAGACGTGAGGTGGCTCACTGGGGCCCTCCCAGAAGCTGCTGCACACCATTCCTTCTTCTTATGTCCAACTCCCACATCATCAGGTCCCAGAGGTGAAATGTGTTTAGATGTAGGAAAATCAGAGTATTAGGATGCGGACAATTCTGATTGTGGTCTCAGGGCCATGGGAAGCAGAACTCAAGCAATCATTTGCCTTAGTGGGACACAGGGACTACCTGGTGAAAGGGATTCTCTGACTCTAACATCCCCTCCAACTGCCACTGGCACTAAGTCAGTCAAGGAACTGGGACCTTGACATGAAGAAGGAGTCAACACATTCTTGTCAAGTGCGGAAGGGGAAGTGAGGATGCCCTAAAACTGTCTGTCCAACTTTATAATGGACAGAAGACAAAATAGGAAGGAAGATCCTGGCTGTAAAAGACTTCCGGTAGTTCCAACCCAGGCCTCTCTGTCCCCCACGACTTCTTTAACACTTGTTATTTTATTGCACAATTAGCTTTTTAATATATATTATCTCACTGTCTTTGATGAGCAGTTTATCACTTTATTATATGTTCTGAGAATAATTACAACTGACTCTAAATCCCCCCCCCCCCCAAGTATACTGTAAATTCCTTGAGGTCAGGGAAATTACTTAAGCTTATTACTCAGCCCACCACTCTGTCAACAGATTGTTCTCCAGGAACACGTCCCTGAACACACTCAGACACACGCCATCATACACACGTACATTATTTAGTTTTATAAAAATAGTAATTAGATTATCCAGGACCATAATGACACAGTCATTCTTTCCTTAAAAGCACAGACACAGAAACAATACACCTCAAAGACATGGTACACAATACTCAAGACAGTCCTCAAGCCCAAGCAACTAAAAAGAACCATAAACACACACTATCACACTGTCATACAGACTCACACTCCCTCCCAGAAAAAGTACATTCACAGTCTTACCAATGCACTGTACTCATGTATTTTCCATGCATTTGTTTGTTTAACATTTTTGAGCACCATGTAGCAGGCTCCACAGAAGCTGTGTGGAAGTCAAAGATGGAGTGATACAGTCTTGGCTTCTATGTGAACTGGTAACCAAATGCAACGAAATAACTGCCATCCCGAGAGGACACATTGATACAAGGTAAGATGGGGACAGAAAGTGCCTATCTTTCTGAGGGCCAGGTAATCTGTTCAGATGAGAGAGGAAAAGGTCAGTATCATGTATGTGGAGAGAGGAAAAAGTGAGCATCATGTTTGTGGGGAGAGAAGTGTGGGGTGCTGGCATTGTCATTTACAGGAGTTCTAGCCAGGAAACTATCAGAGAGGGTTTTCCCTTAGACTTTGAGGTCCCCTGGGCCCAAGACAAAAAATCAAATGACACCCTTGACAATGAATGACACAGCTCAAGGCAGGGACCCTAGATCCTTCCCACTCACTCTGGGTCTGTTGTAAGGAAGGGTAGAGCCAGAGGAGAAGGAATTCCTAAAATGGGAGGCAACTGGTCTTTACACAGGGCAGCCAGGTGGGCTGATGGATCAGCTGCCAGCCCTGCAGGGGCCCACACAAGGGGGTAGGAATTGAAGGCTCAGGAAAAACAGAATCTATCTCCCCAAAAACATTTTCCTTCTGAAGAAGAAGTGCTCTGAACTGGATATCTAGAAAGCAAGGAAGGAGCACAAAGGGGTAGGAAGGGGTGTGGGATACTTGTCCCTGGAGAGTGGAGGGAGCAAAGGAAGTTCAGCAAGGCAAAAAGGGCCAAGAAGAGATTAGCTTGAGAGGAGCAAGTGCTGGAGCCTGATCTCCACAGGAAGTGCAACCAGAAATCCTGGAGAGAAAGCAGCTTGATTGAGAAAAATAAGAGCAGGATGGACTGATGCCCGAGAGGCCAGGACTGGCAAGGGGGGAAAGGAGCAAATGCAGTGGGCAAGAGGATAGAGAGTTACGCGGGAAATGGGCATGCCAACAGGACAGGCTTGATCAGGGCTGTGATTGTCTGGAAGGGGAGAAAAGGGGAGATTTGGCAGCTCCCAGAACCTGGAAAGAGAAGTTGGACATTTTTCACAGGGTCAGAGCAAGCTTTGAACTTTGAGGAAGAGAAATTCCTTTCCATTTTCCTGGAGCCAGAGGCTTAAATGGCCAAACGTGTGTGTCAGGGGTCAGAGGGGCAGAGGGAGGGAAGTAAACCTTCATGGCAAAGTGTCCTGGGCTTAGATCACGGTGTTCTTGGCCAACTTCTCTAATCCTCGGATTAATCACGTACAGAAAGGATTAAAAAAAATAAAAAACTTCCACGTGTGGTTCTTCCAGAAAGCTCTTGGCACAGGGCCTGCTACATTAGTAAATTCAATAAGGGTTAACTATTTTCATAATTATATTTAGTTCACATCCCTAGAAGCACATTATTCAAATGAGGATATGGACTGGTCAGATCACAGATGAGACATTATATTGTAAGAACAACAGTGATGAACTCCGGGGAAAGGTGACTAAGAGAGCCAGGCAAATGCAAAATAGGAAGAAATATGAAATATGAGTAAAATTTTAGAACACCCACAAGTATTTAATCCAGATGACACTTGGGGTATGAGGGTCATATGAAGAGAAAGTTTCTGTTTAATTCTGGGAAACAGCACTGTGTTGTTAAAGATTCCAGACACTTTCTTATCTGTTGGTTAAATTTATTAACCTCTCCAGTGCTTCCATGTTTTCTTCTATAAAATGACATTAACTAGATCACCTACCTTCATTACTGTGGTGATTAAATGAGTTAATACTTGAAAAATGCTCAGAAGAGTTATCTGGCACGTAGTAAATGCTGGATAATTATTAATTATTTTGTTGTTGGTGATAGTTATTATTTCTATAATTATAGCCCTGGGTAAGATTCAGAGCACCAGATGACAGCCCAGAATTTTTTAACAGCTCCAGCAATGGAAAAAATGAAAATAGCTGTCTGTGCAGCAGAAGTATCTTCTTCCAGAAGCCACTGATCATAACGAAGCTGTCATTGGAAAGGAGATTTCCCCCTTTCCTGGGCGAAAGCGGCTTTGTCATCTCTGGAGCCGAGCCTGCGTACCCACTGTGCAGAAAGTAAGGCGAGGCCAGGCTCCGGAGAGGCGCGTTTCAGCGGGCCAGTGATGCGACAATCCCAGCACACCGCCAGGGAGCAGCAGAGCCCGTACCAGGAGGCTTTGTCCTCTGAGAACAATTCTCACTCCTGGGCCCCGTTCTGCCATACTGGCCTCAGGAACCCCACCCACTGTGGATCGCCGCGCCTCCTGGGTAGCTCTGGGCCCCGCCTCCGCGCTTCAGCCCCGCCCCGCGTTCCAGCCCCGCCCCCGCACTTCAGCTCCGCCCCGC
The DNA here is from genome assembly GCA_963574355.1 of Loris lydekkerianus. NCBI lineage: Eukaryota > Metazoa > Chordata > Mammalia > Primates > Lorisidae > Loris > Loris lydekkerianus. The sequence continues at coordinate 28,531 of CAUYPK010078599.1, read as the reverse complement.
GTTCCAGCCCCGCCCCACACACTTCAGCTCCGCCCCTGCTCGGCTCAGCCAATCCCCAGCGGTGGGGCCGAGCGTCACCGGACGAGGGCTCTCAGACTCCAGGACCCGGAGGCACAAGTGTCGGGTAGGTGGCGGGTTAGCGGGCCCAAGGGCCAGGAGAGGAGGAGGCGGGACGTACTCGCCTCCGGTGACCCCTGCTCTGTGTCCTCCCCCAGCGATGGGCGTACAGCCCCCCAACTTCTCCTGGGTGCTTCCAGGCCGGCTGGCGGGACTGGCGCTGCCGCGTCTCCCGGCCCACTACCAGTTCCTGTTGGACCTGGGCGTGCGGCACCTGGTGTCCCTGACCGAGCGCGGGCCCCCTCATAATGACAGCTGCCCCGAGATCACCCTGCACCGGCTGCGAATCCCTGACTTCTGCCCGCCGGCGCCAGACCAGATCGACCGCTTCGTCCAGATTGTGGACGAAGCCAACGCCCGGGGCGAGGTCAGCGGGCAGAGTCGGCGCGGAGGGGGATCTGGAAGGGTCAGCGGAGCGCTCTGGCGGAGCTGGGGCGGCAGGGCTGGGGCAATAGCCGGGGTCCGGGGGAGAGATTGGGAGAAAAATAGGAAGGCAGGGTGACTAGGGTGCATTGGAACCTAGCGCCACTGCACCCTTGTCTAGGGGGCTCAATGGGAGGAATAAAAGAGAAGGCAAAGAAGTGCGGGTGCGGGGGAGGCTTGAGGATTGGTGGCAGGGAACCCGCTAATATTGAGAGTCAGAAGGAGAAAGACGGACAGACTCGGGAGAGGTGGAGTGGAAGTCATATGGGGGCTGTTTACTCTTTTCTAGAGCAATGCTGTCCAAATATAATGGAGCCATGCATGCAATTTTAAATTTTGTAGTAACCATAATTTTAAAAGTAATAAAAGCAGGTGAAATTTGGTAATATTAACCTTGTACGTCAAAATTATTATCATCTCAACATATAATCAGTATAAAATAAATTCTTAAAGAGATATTTTCATTCATTTTTTGCACTACATCTTCAAATCTGGTGTGTTTAATACCAAATCTCAATTTGGACTGGCCACATTTCAAGTACATGGTAGCCACCTGTGACTTGTGGCTCCTATATTGGACAGCACTACTGGACAGTTGTGGGGAGGCAGACCAGGAGCCCAGCTCTTGAACCAGCCATGTCAGGGACAGCTCTCTCTGACTCTGATGTCAACTTCTTGCCTTCTGAGGACCTGAGACTGTGTACAGAGCCCTGAGCCTGACCCAGAAGCTGCAGCTGTGGGGAGAAGGCCCGCCCAAATAAGGGGCAAGGGAGTGTTAGGGAGGGCTTGAGATCCTACCCAGCAAGCTCCCTCTCCACAGGCCGTGGGAGTGCACTGTGCCCTGGGCTTTGGCCGCACTGGCACCATGCTGGCCTGTTACCTGGTGAAGGAGCAGGGTTTGGCTGCAGGAGATGCCATTGCTGAAATCCGGCGCCTTCGACCTGGCTCCATCGAGACCTATGAGCAGGAGAAAGCTGTCTTCCAGTTCTATCAGCGAACTAAATAAGGGGCCTCAGCACCCTTCTTGGAGGCCCCGCTCCAGTGCCCTGTGTGTTGGGGCCAGAGACAGAGAGAAATGGACTGAAGCAGAGACTGAAATAATGCACCCCTGCAGGCAGGTCTGGATTGAAGGCAGGCTGGAGGGGAGGCTGTACTGCTTCTACCCTGAATAAATGACTTATGAGAACAGCTCACTTCGAGTAGCACTTCACAAAGCTCTCACACACACCAATTTATTGGAGCCTTGCAGCAACTCTGTGATCTAGGAAGGCCAAAGGCCATGCCCTTAGAGTGACAAGGCCAAGGTTCAGAGAGGCCCCAAGGTTGCAATCACTACTAGAAAGTGGGAAGATGGGATAGAACTACAACATGCCTCTTTAGTTGTTCAAAGATGCTGACATCCTGTGTATCTACTCCCTAACAATATTTGAGGTGGTTTCTTGGGTGCTGGCCAAGGACAAGGATTCAGATCCTCAGTGGCCCAGCCTCCCCCTTCTGCAGGTCTCTTATACTTACAGGACAGGAGGACCCCTCAGTGTAGGTCCATCTGCCACACATGTGGCACCCTTGTCCCTCTGGGATGTCAGTGCTCACAGATAACCACAATCTCCGTCTCTCCAGGGCTGGACACTTGTTGTCAGCCTCAGGTGCTGCTCAGGTCATCTGGAGGCTCCAGCCAACTCTGCTGCCCCACAACCTCGGGCCTGGGGATGCTCAAACAGAGCCAGCCTGAGCTGTTACGTAGAGCAGATATTTGCTGATTAAATGAAGAGCACCAAGGTTATAAATCTTGGCCTTGTTTCTCAGATGTTATCTTCACTTCTCCCCTGTTGGAGACCCCATCCTGCTCCCACCACACTTTTGGCTTCTGAGAGATGGGTGGGATGGCCACCAGTCAAACAGACTCTTTTTGCTTTAAGGTCCACCTGAATTCCTATCATCTCTCCTGCTATAGCAGGCTGGTCGGAATAAGGTAGAAATTCGTCACAAAATGTGTAGTGAGTACCTCTGTGTACCAGGCTCTGTTAGATATGGAGACTACCCAGTGAAATGAGACATGATTCCTGCTCACAAGAGCTCATGGCCTCCTGGAAAAGGTGGGCACAGATAGAGTCCAGCCCCATGTAACGGTCCTGTGATAGGCACACATTCTGGTTACAGCAAGGACAAAGTGGGGAGGAGTCAAGTTGCCCTGGAGACCTCAGCTCTTGTCACCTAGACCAGAACCAGGCCTGGCCGCATGCTCTTCACTACTTTTTTCTCCCTTCCACAACCTCCCACCCTACCCAACCCTACCCAACTCACCTAAACAAAAAGGACATCAGCTGAAGTCTTGCAGGTCTGAGAGGGAGAGGCTGTCAGATGCCCTCTGCCCAGTTTTCATCTGTGTGTCAAATCTGGGTGATCACTTTCTTCACTCTCTTTATTCCCTTGGTCCCTACCTAACCTATATCAGGGTAAGACCGTGTCCCAAAGAGAAGAAATCCACAAATTCCACGTATTGGGGCTGCATTTAAATGAAAAGTAGCGCAAAGAGGACACACGGAAACCCTTAATTACTCTGTCTCACGGAAGGTCCCAGATCCCCGCCCTCCCTCATTCACTCCTCACCAACAGTAGGGATCCATTCTGTTTCCCAATGCAAACCAGAACATCTGCCAAAGTGTGTGTGTGTGTGTGTGTGTGTGTGTGTGTGTGGCCACACACGTGTTTCCACATGAAAGAACTAGGGCTGGAAGGCTGTGAATGGCCCACTTCCTAAACCCCTCCCTGTGTTCAGAGGACTCCCCAGGATGGGAGAGAAAAGCAGAAGGTTGAAGCTACACCCAAGCTCTCTCCTCCTGACCTGCTGGGCCCCACAACCAGTCCTCACCCTGTCTGCCTGCTCCCGTTTGGCTCCATCCTCCCCACATCCTCCATGCAATAAGAGAGCAATCTACCTTTCCCTTCTTCCCAAAGCTCCTTCATAAGAAACAGAAAATTGTTCTAGCCCCATTAAAGCCCTGTGTACAGCCTTTATCCCCATAATTTAAGCAAGTCTCCTCTGCCTCAAGAGTTCCTTGAGGAAATAAACATATAATTAAGTGCTTTTAAATAAGAGTTGACTTGAAATAAAAAACTCTGCCCTTATCCTTCCATCTACCTTGGGAGGTTAACCTGAGCCTCTTTTTTAGGTCATTCCCACTGCACCCCTAATTTTTTTGCCTTTTCACCAGCCCCTTCTTCTGTATATGGCCACCAAAGAGGGGCCCCAGATTAGTCATATCCCTTCCCACCCTCACTGAGACAGATGCGAGGGACAAGCCACTTTCATCTGAAAAAAAAAACCTTTCTCATCGTATCAGGGGTTCTTTACCTCAGCGTTGTGGACATTTGGAACTGGACAGTCCTGCATTGTACTGTCCCCCTGTGCCTTGAAGGATGTTTAACAGCATGCCTGGCCGATACTCACTGGATGCCAGGAAGACACCCTTCCCCCACAGTGTGACAACTAAAAATGTCTCTAGACATTGCCATATGTCCCCTGGGGGACTAAAATTGGCCTCAGTTGAGAACTATTGCGTCAGCTCACCAAACACCAGAGGCAGTCCTGGGCTTTCATTTCATCAGGGAGTGGGGGGGCATGTTGGAATGCTCCCCATGGGTGCATACATCTCAAAATGGAAGAGAGAGCCCACTCAAAGGCTACTACCTTTTCAGGCAGTGTCTGGCAGCCATCCCCTGTCCCTGAGCCTTTTACCAGGCTGGCTTCCCAAGGTGGTGATAGGCACCACTGACTTCCGTGCTCAGGAGGCATTTCCTCTTGGTGAGCTGCTGGTGAGCATGGCTGCGGGAACTTCTGCCCCACCCCCTCCTGTTATTCTTTATTCTATGGTAGGTTCAGAGTTTGCTGCTGAATGGGGGCTTTTCTCTCTAGAAAATGTTTCTCCATATTGTTAGGACCCTACAACAGCCTTCTTCTGGGTGTTCCAGAATGCAGAAACAACTGGAGTTGGGATGGGAGAACCAGCCACAGCCTTCTCTGACTTCTCAGCGGTGCTATCCTGCTTCTCCCACCTCCATTTCCCCTGGGCAACTCCTGGACTGGGTTCCAGGGTCCAACACTGCCTCACATGGCTTCCTACTGCAGAAAGGCCTCAGTGGAGAAATAGGCCAACCCCGTGCACACCACTGAGGCTGGGCCACACCTCCCTGGGAACTGTGTGTGGCACCCCCTTACAGCCTGACACGGGCATTCATAACACATAGCAATCTGTCCAAAGGAGGCTCATCTCTAATCTTCCCCTGGCTAGGAACGTCTGCTCATTGTGCACACCACCAACCTGCCCTTCACTATCCCCTAGATCAAGACTTCCCAGGGCCATGGGGGGCCTGTTACTAGAGTCAGGGGTTTGATCCAAACCATAAACCATTTCCCAGAAGGAACTTCACCCATTTACCAAGTTGCAAAATGAATGTTCTGACTATAACTGGCCATTCTTTTGGAGAATTTGGTCTCATAGAATCGTTTTGTCACAAAACAATGTCCATTACCACTAATGTAGTTCACATTTTGTCGTGACCATACTTTACTAACTTACAGGATCATAATTGCCATCATTTCCAAAGTGGTTACCATGCAGCGGGTGTTTTATATACATTCCATTATTTTATACTCAAAACAACTCTGAAAATCATGTATTTTCCCTTTTTATAGATGAGGGAACTAAGATTTAGAGAGATGAGCAACTTGCCCAAAGCCACACGCTTGTTTGGAAGGAGCTGGCACAAACCCAAGTGGTAACTCCAGACATCCTGCCTGCCAAGACTTTCCCAGATTCTAGTGACACAGAGAAGCCTATCTTTGTGATTAGAACACAGTCTCACAGGGCCTCTTATCAGCACACCCTCCGATAGCCACTCTCTTCCTTGTCTTGGGAGGCCAGAGAACAACCCTGTCCCCTACAGTGACGTCTGTAACTGAATTATGTGCTGCTCCTTGAAATGGGGCCTGAGGATTTAAGGCCAAAATGGTGACACCAATTCATCAGGCCAATTCTGTCTCCTGCACTATTACCTAACTGGGAGCACACAGATGTCCTCACCCAGCAGGATGGTCTTGAATCTTGTATAACAGGCCTCAAGACCTCAAAAACGTCTGATTATTTATTTAAAAACCCTAATACTTTTCTGGTTTTGTTGTTGTTGCGTCCTTAATGCCTGCCAGGCACTGTGCCAAGTGCTTTACAGACATTAGTTCATTCATTCCTCAAAAAGAAAAAAAAAAAACCTATGAACAATGCACTTTTATAACAACCAGGGCATGGAGGAGTAAACTGAGACCCAGAGAGTTTAAGTAACCTGCCCGGAGTCACCCAGTAAAACAAGATCAATCACAGAATGCTTAACTATAAAATGCCTTTCCTCTTGGGAGCAGAGAGAAACGACTTTATTGTAATGATAAAATAGATGACAATGTCTTGTGTTCCCCAGAATGAGGCACTGGGATTCATGGGGCCATCAGTGAGCTGTCTGATCACAGGGCCCCCCCGCCTCCTGCCCAGCACCCAGCAAGGCCACTCTAACTGGGAGTGTGCAGGCTGCCAGAGTCATCATCCCTAACAGCCTTCTGCCTCAAGCCTCCAGCACCATCAAAAATATAGTCTCCTGTTGTTGTAGAAATGTATTACATACACAATTCTTCCATTACTTTTAAAATTTTCTGCAGCTATTATGGATTCAAGGCATACTCTTGAGAAGGCAGCTTGCTTGTCCGAGCAAGCAGAAATTCCAGAAACACTCCAGTACACCTCCATGCCTGAAATTGATGACTTATTTGCAACCTTGATAACAGAGTTCTTTGTGCCAGTAAATTGCTTGAATTGCTTCAACAACTCTCACACTATTTTTTCCTTCACTTAGTCTGTCACCATGGATATGTGATTATGAAATAAATTAGTGATGTCACCTCTGAGTTTTCAATGTGTGACATTCAGCATGGCAAACAGTCCCTGGATTAGTTTCCCCCTGGTTTTGTAATAAACATGACACTATATCTTCTTTAACCAAATACACTGAGTAGTGACTCTGCTTCAAACTCAAAGTGTCCTTAATGGGAAATGAAAATCCTTACGGCCATCCCACAGGTGACCCCAGGCACCTCTTCAGTGGGTTTTATGTGCCCTCGGGTTCCCCCAAATTCACTAATTTGCATGTTTTCTATAGATAACCCTTCCCCACATCTAGCTGAGGCTGGAGTAGCCTCCAGCCATGGAAAAGAATTCAATACTGTGGCCACACTGGGAATAGCCTCCTAGGGAACAGCAAGGACAATGTTGTTCTTGATCAGGGCCCTTGAGGACCTAAGGATCCAATCCTGTCCTCACCTCCTCCCTCACCTCCTATATTCCCCTCTCCCTGAACCTTTGTTCTCTTCTCTCTACCCCAAGACCTCTCTTGCATTGAATGATTTGCTAGAAGGACTCAAAGAACTCAGAAAAGTTGTTATACTCTCAATTATAGTTTATTACAGGAAAAGGATACAGATTAAAATCATCCAGGAAAAAAAAGCACAGAGTCCAGAAGAGACCAGGCGCACATTCCACTTGTCCTCTCCCAGTAGAGTCACATGAGCAGCACTTTCCCCTCCCAGCAGAAGTATCTGACAACACAAGGGCATTCACTTGAGCCCCAGGCTCCAGGGTTGTGTGGGCTTTTGCGGGGGTGAGAGAGTCATATAGGAATACAACATTCCTGTGACTCAGTCTCCAGCCCCAACAAAAGTCAAACTAAAACAGCATGGACCAAAGCAGCCTAAACATAAAAACAAGTACTGTCCCTAAGTCATATAATTAGCATAAACAGTCTGGCCTGCCCAAGGTCTCAAGTGTACGAAGAGAATATCAAGTGGATATTATCGAGTGGATATTCCAAGGCTCAGAGGTTTTAGGAGCTGGTCAAGGGGCAATGCTGAAGATCTTTGGAATGTGTAGGGTTTAGGCAACCCAGGCATGCTGAGTTAAGCCTCTACTGTATACTACCAGGTGCTTTGCACCCTCTCTAGCTGACAATCTGGGCCCATGCTATTTCATTTGCCTGGGACACTTTATTTCCTAGTTCATTACCCAGGTCCCAATTCCTACTGATCCCCAAGCAGTCTTAGTTTAAACACCACTTCCTCAAGGAAAGGTTTTCAACAGCACCTCCCACATATTCTTAAGGCATCCGTCTTTCTCTTGGAGGCCTTTCCTCATTCACAATGGCTCATTTAGTCACTTAATGTCTTTCTCACCAGAGTCGAAGGACTGCGTCCATCCCTCTAGCACCTAGCACAATGCCTGGCACATGGGTGTTTAATAAATATATGGCAACTGATTGAGGTGCTGTCACTTACTTAGGTATCTGCACACATATGAATAAAAGGGAATAAAAGAAAAAGTGGAGGGGATGAATAATCTAGTGGAAGAAGTGGAAGAATACAGGACACATATATGTTCATAAGAGTAAGGGCAAAGATGGATCTGTAAAATTAGCAAATATGCAATACCTAAATATTTAAGCAATGCCATAGTGATTGATGAGATAAGAGGAGTGAGTCTGGTAAAATTCAAACCATTGAACCTTCAAAGAGGTGGACAGAACGAATAGGTGTCATGAGGGAAAGGAGAATATGGTGAGTCAATTGGCACGGATGAAGTAAGAACCTTACCCACCAGCGTGCATAAAAATGCATGGTTAGGTGAAGGCTGGTAAAGGGCAGCAGAAACTCATGCCAAAGGGTCAGGCTCATATCTGGTCAACCGTGTGGAGGCACCACAGGCACCTGAGTAAAGGACACATCATTGGGTTCAAGTTCTACTCTGACAGAATGGCCCCATTACTTAGCAGCAATGTGGTGCTTTATGATTTAACACTGCCAAAGAGGGGCAAGGTCTCAGGGCTGCTGGTTTTTAAGACTTTTCAGAAGATAAGAGTTAAGTAAAAACTTGCCTTTCCAGCTTGCTGGAAGTTAATGACTTTAATGCTCTGCAAAAGAAAGTAAAAGGGTTGTTAAGTCAGAGTGCTCACCCTCTGGGCTAGCAGGTTATGATTTTTTAATGCTTTTCAAATGGGAAAGGATCTCAAGTGAGTGTCTTCCCTATGCACTAGAAATATATGTCTTTCAGATAGCAGCTGCCACTGGCTCCTGCGCACCCACGGCTGTCACATTTTAAATCAGTCAAACTTTCCACCTCAGTTACGTCCCCAGTCACAGCTCTCCATCCCTCTGCCACTATATCTGTCCCCCTCCCTTCAAACTTGTCTTTTCTTCTCCACATAGTGGCCACTTGGTCAAGTACTCAGGAGCCAAACAGAACAGGTGATGTGTTTTCCTTTAAGTGGAGGGCATGGTGTGTGCTAGGGAGGAGCAGTGCTAGGGACTCCAAAGATAGCTTTGCCCACACGAACAGGTAAGGCAGCTGCAAACACCAGAGCACCTTGGGGCCCCTGGCCTCGCTCTTCAGCTGGTGTCCTGGACAACAACTGACCAGCACAGCACCAGGGCCTGTCCTTAACAGGGGTCTGCAGAGCTCAACGTGGGGCTGGACAAGGAGGGCGACCCTGGTTTTCACGCTGTGCTCTGCAGTCCTGGGGTCCTGGGTTTACGTTTTGTATTGCTCAAATCCCTCCAGGGAGGAAGGGAGGCTGGGGATACATGGAGGACTCCAGGCCCATGCAGGAGTCAGACCATACCCATGAGAGGGACCCACAATCCACCCAACCCACCTCTGCTCATTTGATAACCCGGATGTCACAGACAAAGCCAATGAGAATCCAGGTGAGACAAATCAGAGAGGAATTAGGGCAATACAAATTAGAACAACAGTAAGACATGATTTTATAAACAGCAGGGTCGGACACACACACGCACACCCCAAATCTCAAAATACTTAAGTTACCATCGCTGAGGGGGGACGGGAAACTGCTGGAGATGTGTAAATCAATACAGTCTCCTTACAGAGGGACGTGGTGATGAGTTCACCCAGAACTCCAGCCACCTCACATATACCTTATACGTGGCAAGTTTTCCATCTGAGAAACTTAGAGACCTGTATGCGGCTGCTCTTTAACTCAACACCTATTTATTGAGCACCTGCTAGTATCCAGGCAAAATTCTAGAGGACAAATATTGACCACGAACAAAAGACAAAAATCTCTACCCTCATGGAGTGTATATGCAGTCTCGTCTAAATGTCCAAAAGCTGGAAACAACCTGAAAATATATTGTTAGGAGAATATACAGACACTAAACTAGAGATAACAGCATTGTGTTTTGCAAACAATGTTGGGTGGGTAGGGAAGAAACTGGCAGATACAGAACACTATTTGCATGAGTAAAAGCAAACAACACTACAAATTGTGTATGGATGCATACATATGTTAGACAAATAAATGGTTTGGACACCCACCAAACTCAGAATCTTGGCTACCTCCAGCAAGGGAGGGAAGGAACAGACCAGGGAGGAGAACGTCAAGTTTAACTGGAATGCTTTATTTCTTTAAAAGAAAATATCTGAAACAAGTATATACGGAAAAATGTTAGCCTTGTATATTTTAGATGTCAAGCGTACAGATGTTTGTTTTCACAGCCTGGGTCCCTGTTTATTCTAGTTCAAGATGAGGAAGGTTTTTTGTTTTTTGCTTTTGAATTTTAGAAAAGAGTTAGGGGATGGAGGATTAAGATCCCCATCTTTCAGCAACCCAGGTACAAGAGCCTGCTCTACAAGCCTTTGGGATCCTGACCTCCAACCACTGGACCAATGGGTAGGACAACTAGGACAGAGAAAAGAGCAGAGTTCAGCTCCGGCCACCACCGCCCTGGATCCCAGGGAGCTGCTCAGTGACCTCTGGGGGCCCCGGCCAGCTCAGCTGCTCAGTCAGTGAGAAAGTGGGGCTCCTATAACTCACCCACGCTGACGTGGGAGTGGAAATCTGTTCAACCACTTTGAAGAGCAATCTGGTATTATCCAGTGAAGTTGAAGAGACATATACTCCATCATTCAGGAATTCTGTTTTTAAAGTTTTACCCTAGAGAAATTCTCAAACATGTACCCAAGGAGACGTGTCCAAATGTTCTCAGTAGCATAGTTTAAAATGGCCCAAAAGTGAAGATGGCACCATTATCCATCATTAGAGGAATAAAGTCAGACATCTATATCCAATGAAATACTGTGCACAGGGAAAATGAAAACGAGAGTCGCGTGAGTCAGTATGAATCTGTCTCACAGGCGATGCTGAGAAAAGGGGTGGTTTGCAGAGTCATCCCACAGTAAGATGCCAGCTACAGAAAACTGTAAATGCACCAAACATTGCCACATATTGGTATGGGCGCACCTGTATGTAACGAAAGTATGGAAACAGACATGACAAGAAGAAATACCAAATTTGAGGGTTACTTCTGGAAAGGGAGAGAGAACAGAATTAGGGAGGAATATACATGGGCTCTGGATGATTCTGTGCTATTTTCTTTCTTTCATAAAAACAGAAACTTGTGCTTGGTGGTGGGTGCCTGGATATTTTTTATATTATATGCTATAATTTCTTTGAATGTTCAATAATATTTATTTTTATATTTACTTTTATTATTTATTTGTTTGTTTTGGAAGTAGAGGGAGAGGTGGTAGATAGGGAAGACCCTCCAAGGCAAGAGCAAGTGAAGGTCCGAGGAAGGAAGATACTCACTGTCTGTGTTGGCAGAGCTGAAGGATGAGGAAGAGAATAGCCAGAATGGAGCCTGGCCTCAGAACAGAGAGAGGCAGGGCTCAGGGGTGCAGGTGCTGTTGGGGATGGAATGATTCATCCTGAGGGAGGTGGAGAGACATGGGCTTTAGCAGAGGAGTGTTTACACTGCTCTGTCTATACAGTGAGTAGATGACTATTTTCTTTCTGTGCATAAAATGAAAAAAGGAGCCTAAGAGCAGAGGCAGAGAAAAGAATTAAGAAGCCTTTACAATAACGTAGGCAAAGGATGTTGAGGAGCTCCACAGAAATAGTAACAGAAAGGATGGAGAAAACAGGTAAATTTGAGATATAGGTATTTTGAAGAGGAATCAACAGAACCTGGTAATAGATTAGATGTGAAGGATGACTCTGAGGTGTTGAGTGGAGTACCTGGTGGTGCTGTTTACTAAGATGAGAAAACTGGTGAGGAGGAGGGCAGGGACAGGGAAGGTATTTATTAATGGCCGTTTGTGTGTTTGTTTTCTTATTCCTAGCAGGGACTAGAGGGACGAAGAGTTCTATTTTAGACGTGTTAGGTTGAGATGATTATGAACTCCCCACATGGAGGACAAGTGGCAATGCCATGTTCAGGTCCAAAGTCCACAGGAAACTTGGTGTCGGGTTAGGAGGTACGAATGTGGTTGTCATCAGCATGGTATTAGAGAGACGGTGTAAATAGACAAGAGGGACCAGGACCAAACTCTGAGCAGCCCTTCCATGTCAGGAAGAAGATGGGGTCCAGCAAACCAACTAAGAAGTGGCCAGCCGAATAGGAGATCATGAGAGGAGATGTGACACGTTCCAAGGCAGAAAAACACTTCCAGATGGAAGCAGCGTTCCACTGCTGAAATGCCATTGAGCGGCCAGGAAAGCAGAGGGCAGAGAACCTGCTGGTGTCAGCAACACAGGAGTCCTGGTGAGTTTGACAAAAGCCGTCCGGTGGAGTTTGGGGGCCAAGGCCAGATCATCCGCAAAGGTGGAAAGGAGGCAGTGAGTGAGGGCAAATCTTTAGAGAAGCTTGACGGTGAAGGAAGCAGAAAGATGGGATGGGGGCTAAAAGGTGAGGGAGGCAAAGCAGAGCTTCGGTTTGTTTCAGGTGACGTCTGTGCATGTCCATGTGCAGATGGAAAGAATCCAGTAGAGAGAGACAGTGATGGTGGGAAGAGCGGAGGGACGGGCCCTGGAGGGAGTCCTCTGAGAAGAGAAATGAGGATGGCGTCCTAGCCGGGCGACCTCGTTCAGCTGCGTCAGGGTTCTTACTCAGGTCCGCCGGACTCCACATCTCAGGCTCCTTCCCAGGTACCTCATTACTTCTTTTTACTTTTTACTATCTCTTGGGCGTCCACCTCCCAGGATCCAGGGCACTGACTCCTCTCCCACCCTCTTCCCTAAATACACAAGTTTTATAGTCTTTCCATTTCCAGCTGGGTTCCTCATCTACCCAGGGAACTGGAGGAGAAAATAAGCAAACTGAAGAAAATTAAATCTGACCTATTTTATGCATTCAGTATAAATGCATGAAATAGATTATGTTTGACAGTGGTAAACAGAGAACCAACAAAATCCAATTCATTGCTTTAATTATATATGCTTTTCTCTCTCAGTCTCCAGGGAGGAACGAGCCTCCAGCAGTCTTCAGGCCCTACTATGGAGTCACTCTCCAATTCCCGCTTTTGGCAATCACAGACTTCCGATTAGGGGTGTTTTGTCTGAAACACACTGAAGAGTTTTTAACATGCTACCTAGAAAGGTACGTGTGAGAAGGAACGTAATGGGTATGCACAAAATTAAAGGCAAGGAAATGGAGGCAGAGCGTGGAGTTCTGATTCAAGGCAACAGCATAGATTAAACTAAAGTCTCTCCAAGGAAACTGGGATCTCTCCTACCACAAAGGAAAATATAAAGAACCTCAGTTATTTGGGTACAAAGCCAACATAGAGTCCACCATTACCTTTAGATAAAGCAAATTCACCCTAAAATTTACCTATTTTTGAAAAAGTAGTTGAAAGGGTAAGAAGGCCTGAGTAATGGCAGGCAGGATGACAACTCAGCCATCACTCCGCTGTCACCACACACAGCAGGATCCATCAGAAGGCGGCCCCTGCCCTATGGCACTCCCCATGCCACTCGTGTTGTTACCAAGCACAGAAGGCACAGCAAAGAATGAGGCAGACCTGGCCGTCAGTGGCAGCGCCATGGGGAATGCACACAGGAGGTGATTACGATGCCAGGGAAAGTGCTAAGTGCTAAGCCAAGGGATGAGCGTGCAGCCTGGGTGGGGCCAAGGGTCAGGAAAAGGTTTCTGTAGGAAAGGCTCTGCATAAATTTAAATCTAAAACATGACTGGGATTTAGCCTGCCTGGCCCTGAGGGTGTGTGGTGAGGAGACAACCCCCAGCAGAAGTATAAAGCAGACATATACGTGTGCACACGCACAATCCCTACTGTGCTAAAGAAGCATGGTCATGGGAATGTTTCTGCTGGGCTAATATGAGCTTGGGGAGAAGTCAGATTGTCACAACCAGGCTTCTGACCCACATGTAGGTACTGTCGCCTAACACAGGAAACACTGGGAGGGACCCAGGGTAGAAGGCAGAGGCTGGGCCCTGTAGGGACAGGTTGAGTTCAAGGAGCCTCTGAAAAACCACACATGCCTCTCAGGTAAGCAGCTAGATGATCACATCTGAAACTCAGGCTTGTGGCTTGGGCTAGAAAGATAAACTTGGGATTCGTTAGATTGGAGGTGGCAATTAAAACCAGAGGAAAATGGTCTGCGGGAGAAACATTCTTGCACTAAAAGTGCAAGTGAAAAAAGAAAAGGTCTGGGACTGGGGGTCGATAGACAAAAGTGAGAAAGTGGCTCGGCGCCCATGGCTCACTGGTTAGGGTGCCGGCCACATACACCAGGGCTGGCAGGTTCAAACCCGGCCCAGGCCTGCTAAACAAACAAACAAAAATTAGCTGGGCATTGTGGCAGAAGCTTGTAGTCCCAGCTATTTTGGGAGGTTAAGGTAAGAGAATCACTTGACAGGAGTCTGAGGTTGCTGTGAGCTGTGACACCACAGCACACTACCAAGGGGGACATAGTAAGACTCTGTCTCAAAAGAAAAAAAAAAAAAAGTGAGAAACTGTTGCCAGGAAATAGAGGAAAACCAGGGGAGGACTGGGTCTCGGTGGTTCAAGGAGGGAGTGACTCGCAGTAACAATGTAGCAGTGAGGACAGACCTGTCCCCTGGACAGAGGGACGAGTGAGGTGGGCTACCACGCAGTGATGCCTCCCAAGCCGTTTTCCTTTGTGACCCATCTAGAAACTTAGGCTCAATGGAACACTGGGTAATTGAGCAAGACCGCTCCCCCTGGAGGTCCCACCCAGCTGCTCTGAGGGTGGAAAAGATCAGTCTTCTCTAACATCTATAACACAGTAGAGTGTCTCAGCACTCCAGGGGAGGTCTGCCAGAGACTGCTCTTGCACATAGAGTGAGTGGGGTTGTGACAGGGTTGACAGTGCATACGGGAACAAGGGAGGAGTTCGGCTTTAAGATAAAGACTCTAGCATCTTTCGGAAGCATCTGTGGGCAAGATCCAGCTGAGATGGAATAAATGAATTCACGGGAGAGAGAAGGACAGTACAGCTAAGGTATGAAAGGCTCCTGTGAAGATAAAAAAGAATCCCATTTCAGGTCAAGGGGTGAATGTTCATGACACTGTATGGGCAACAGCGTAATCTTCTTCATGATACTAGAAATTGGGTGTCACTATTACCACGTTAAAAATTTTTAGGCTGGGTCTCCCTCACCTTCTCTCCTTCACCAAAGGGACCCATGTACAACTCTCTTTAGAAGTACTCTAAACTTTCTCTTTGTTCTTCTTAAATAAAATCTCTTTGTTACACACCCCCCAAAACAATTTTTTTTAGACTAGCAGGGCATGATGGTTCATGCCTATAGGGAGGGAGGCCGAGGAGGGAGGATCCCTTGAGCTCAGGAGTTTGAAACCAGCCTGAGCAAAACGAGACCCCGTCACTACAAAAAATAGAATTAGCCGGATGTCGTGGTGGGGACCGTAGTGTCATCTACTCAAGAGGCTGAAGGAGGAGGCTCACTGGGGCCCAGGAGTTTACAGTTGCTGTGAGCTATGATGACACCATGGCACTCTAGACTGGGAAACAGAGCAAGACTCTGTCTCAACAAAAAGAAAATTTAAAAACTGAAGCCTAGTGAGGTTAAGTCACTGACCCAGGGCCATCCCTTAGTAAGCAACATAACCAGGATTATAACCTATATTTTTTAACTCTAGGACTCCTAACAATTATATTCAGGTGTATCTTGAACCTCCTACTGTGCTGGGCCGGGAGAGGCAAAGACGAAGTAGATTGGATTCCTGCCTTTGAAGACATCACAAGCTGGGAGTCCAGAAAGACGATGAGGTAAGGACTATACAACGTGACCAATAGGACAACGGAGACCGGGAAACGCCCTAAAAAGCGCAAAGACGGTACCCGCGTATACGCCTGCCCTTCCTGTGCCTGTGGAGACAGGGATGGGCTGGACATAGAGCAAAGCTCAAAGCATATTTGGATGGATGGATGGGTGGGTGGCGGGGGGGGGGTAGAGGATGGCGGTCGCATGTCACAGATTCCCTCCTTAGGGCAAGTGTTGTGCGCGTGGCCACAAGAGGTCGCTGCAGATCTGGCACAAAGGAAGTCCTTCGGTTGCCGCTTCCGTGCTGGCTCCTGGAGGTTTCTGGAAGGAAGGGAGGCGGTGAAAGGGAATGAATGTGCTGACTAGATGCCCCTGAGGATTTCCTGCACCCTGCAGGCGGGGCAAGGCTCCCTTCCAATCTGGCTCCATCTTCACTCTACTTTTGGTCTTTTCAGTCCCTGTCCTAAGTTCCAGGCTCTTGACATGTTTCTCCAATTTGCTTTTCTTCTGGGCCTGACTCAGAAATGGCCTCAGGTCTTTGCCACAAAGCATCTAGTGAGGGATGTGACTCCAACGCCAGCAGGCTTCAGAGCTGAGTGATTTTGCACAGAAACACTGAAGTTGGGAGGAAGGCTCTAGCTCCCTGACTTACTCTTCCTCTTCCTCCTAACAACAGCTGGCCCCCAACAGGCACTTCCTACCTGTCAGGCATTGGTCTATGCCTTCAATACTCAAGAAACAGCCACTGGTCACACATAGATGTTTAAAATTAAATAATTAAAACAATTAAATTTCAATCACTATTAGGTTCTGAGAAACAAAAAAGAAAAAAAAATTAATCACTGGGCGTGGTGGCTCATGTCTGTAAGCGCTAGCTACTCAGGAAGCTGAGTGGGGGAAGGACTGGTTGGTCCAGGAGTTCAAGGCCAACCTGAGCCACATAGCAAGACCCCATCTCTAAAAATATAAATAAAAATAATTTTTGTTTTTAAATTCCAGTTGCTCAGTCTTGTTAGTTATTTTCAAGTACTCCATAGCTATATGTTGGCTAGGAGCTGCTGAACTACACAGCTCAGAGAACATGTTCATGGTCACAGAAAGTTCTATCAGATGTCACTGTCTAAGTACATCTCTCATTTTTAGTCCTATTTAACCCCCATAACCATCCCATCATGCAGTAGAATTATTTATCCATTTTATTTACCCAATGTCAGATACAACACTGGGTATCTGGGAGAGGTTAAAAAACTTAGCCACTGGGAGAGGTTAAAAAACTTAGCCAACTTCTCCCAGCAGACTGGTATCCAGAGTGAGGATCTGAGCTCAGGCGCTGGGCTCCAGGGCCCACCATGCTCTTTCTGTGCCCAGAGATGCCCTCAGCCCCAGCTCTTCTGCTCTCCCTCTCACCCCACTTCCCAACAGCCATTGGCCTTGACCACTGCTGCCCTGATAACTCACCCCCAGTAATGAGGGAACCTGTGCTTCAAACCCCTCTGCATGAGATTCCCACTCCATTACCCTTCTACTTCCAGTTAGCCCCTTGATCCCCTCAGAGTATTAGTATTTATTAACATTAGTACTAGTATTAGTGTTATGGGTTTTGATCCTTCCCCTAAACCATCCCAGTCTCAGTTCAAGATCAGCCTGGGTTAGATTCCTAATGTGAGCACCAACCCCGTTGCTGCTCCCCTAGGGTCATCTTCACCCCCAAGGGGTGATTTGAATCCAGTTCAGCCTAGAGGGCCAAGTTCACCAATAGCTTTGAAGGTACAGTGACAGCCCACTCCAGAGCGGAAGTGAGAAAAGTCTGGCTACAGTGCACACTCCCATGCTGCTGGGACCCAGAGAAGGAAGCAGCCAGGAGAAGCTTCAGCTGCCCCTACAAACAAATGCTGCAAGCTGGACTGTTGTGGTTGCTCTGTGTCCTAGCCTAGCTGCTGACCCTCAGAGCCTCCGCCCCACCCACTGGACCTACAGTTGAATAAAGTTGGAAACAACTCAAAACAGGAGATCTGGAGGGAAAGGAGAAAAGGGAAGAGGGAAAGAGATTGGTAGATTCTCACCTAATGTGTACAATGCGACGGTACACAGCACACACCGTGGATGAAGAGCTCAACTACAACTTGACCTTTACCTTAGAAATGCAAACAATGTAACCAAACGAGTGGTACTGTCATATTAATCTGAAATTTTTAAAAAAGAAGAATATGTGTGAGTGTTAACATCTTTAGGTGAGTTGGCCGAGATATCCAGTTCCTTCTGTCCTCCCCCACTACTTTTACCTCTCTCCTAAGCAGCCAACTCACAAAAGCATTGCCTGGAAGTGCCAAATTGCTTTTTCCACTTCCACTGAGTCAAAGAATCCAGGACAAGAAAAATTAGAAAAGTCACCTTCTCTGTTCCTGCCCTCAGCAATAAGCATATCAAATTCTTTCCAGACTATATAAAACTTCTCATTTAAAGATTTCTAGGAAAAATAAAATGTCAGAAAGTGACAGTATTTTGCTAGTGTTTTACCTGACACCTCCATGTTTCACCTTCAACTCTCACGTTCTGTCCTCAGAGGTGAGAATGTGTGGCCTCCTTCTCTGTTGAGAGACCATCACCTAGTTTCCACTATTTATCTATGATAAGCAGGACTGTCGTGAACACGCTTGTGCATGTTTTTCCCTGGCCACACGTGTGCATTACTGTTCAGCATATGCCTGAGAGTGGAGATGCTGGGTCATCAGAGACCCACACACCTGGTCCTAATAGCTTCTGCCAGGCCATTTTCCTAAGTTGTTGAGCCGATTTATATTCCCACTGCTCAGGTGTAAGAGTTTGGGTTGCTTCTCATCCCCACCAACACTCGCCGGTCTTTGCACTTCCGGCCATTCTTCCGGGAGGTGTGGTGGTGTCTCATTGTGCTTTAACTTTGCGTTTCCGCGGAGATTTAGGATGTCATGTGCTTTTTCCTGTTTATTTGACACTTGGGTGTCTGCTTTTGCGAAGTACCTATCCAAACTCCATTTTCTAGTAGGTTGTCTTTTTCTTGTGAACTTGCAGAAATTCCTATATTTGGGGTATGCGTCCTTTGTCAGTCATATGTGTTACATATATTTTGTCACACTGTGGCTTACCTATTCCCTCACTTAACGGTGTCTTTTAACAAAAAGCTCTTCTCAAAATAATAACCTGACAGTCTTAAAGTCTCAGATTCAGAATCTGCTACCACATTCTATTCTACCCTCCTCAATCCCTGATTCCTTTCTGAGTTGATGGTCCTACGAGGTTCCATCTCCTCATCTCATTGTGATGTCTAGACACATATGTGTCTGTGGAAAGAAAAGCACTCAGAAACTTGGAGGTCGCTCAGGGGTGGGAGTGGACAATCTTAGTTTTCTGGTACTTTGCTATCTCCCAGGCCAAGAAGATGCTGAGACTAAGCAAATTCTGGCAGTCTCTGGATCTTTCCATCCTAGTTGCCTAGCATGGGCTTTTTAAAACTCCAAATCAAGTGTCAGAAAGATTTTCTATTTATTTATTTATTAGAGATGGGGTCTCACCCTATCATCCAGTAGTATGATCATAGCTCACTGTAACCTTAAACTCCTGGGCTCAAGCAATCCTCCTGCCACAGCCTCCCAAGTAGCTCAAGCAATCCTCCTGCCTCAGCCTCCCAAGTAGCTCAAGCAATCCTCCTGCCTCAGCCTCCCAAGTAGGTGGGGTGTGTGCCACCCCACCCAGCTAATTTTGTTAGTTTTTGTATTAGAGATGGGATCTTGCTATGTTGCCCAGGGTGGTCTTGAACTCCTGTCCTCAAGTAATCCTCCTACCATGGCTCTTAAAGTGCTGGAATTAGAAGCATGAGCCACCATGCCTGGCCGGAAAGTGCTTATTAGTGATTTATCTCTTTCCTGTTTTCAAGAAATTTTTCTTTCCTGTGTTCAAGAAATTTACTCATGTAATACTCCTTCAAACAAACAAGAAACACCAATTTGGGCTTTTAAAATCTGTTTTCCACTTCCTTTCTATCAAGCTACAGCACCACCCAGGCCAGAAGGGTCACCCACCTGTAGGCCTAAGGCCAAGGCTGTTTCCGCCAGCTTCACCTCTGCCTGTGGTCTGGCCTGTGTCCCCTCCCTTGCTCCCTGCATTTTGTTCTGTGATGGGAGGTGTGAGGGCAGGCCCCATGCTGCTCTCTGGGACAATCAGCACCATAAGACATTGTTGAGACACAAGGTTCCTGAACGGATCTTTCCCAATTCAAAGGAGTCTGTGGCTGGTGTTTGAGCAAGTGTGTGCATACAGGTGTGCTCAGGGGAGACAGACACCAGGGCTGGTGGCTCCTTGGTGTTTCCTGTGCCATCTTCCTGGGTCCTTGGCAGGGAAGACCAGGGATCAGAGATAAATTAGAGAGGCAGAAATCACATTCTAAGACTCCCTTGCTTCCAATGACATTTTCACCCTGTGAAATCAGCTCAAAAGCCTCACTGGTGCTGTCTCAAAAGGAAAGTGAAGTATAGAAAGAAAGGAGGCTGCCAGGGGCACCAGGGCAGATCAGGGAAGTATAGGAAAGCAGCTCCCTGCATTTTGTTCTGTGATGGGAGGTGTGATTTTACAGGGTGACTTACTTTTACAGAATCTCAGCATTTTCCTAAGACCAGTTAACCATGACAGGCTTGTCACCTGATCAAAAGGCTTGTGTTTGGAGTATCCAAAGTTCCTTTCAAAGTGACTGTTCCTCTTATACTACATCCTTTCTCGTTTGGAGAAGGAGAGTGGTCACAAGCCTGACCGGTCCTTGGGGCTGACTTGAAAAACCAAACTCGCTCTCTGACCCATGTCTCCCTCCTTGCACATCCCCCTACCAGCTGCTCATGCAGTGACCAAAGGAGCCAGTCTGAGGGCAGAGGATTGTGTGGGGCGGCCACTGTGTTCCTCAGACCCAGCTGGGTCTCGGCCAGGATCACTTCCCTATACCTCAAAGGAACTATTTGTGCATATATTTTATTTCCCTTTACAGTTTCTAAGTTTCTGTTTTAATCTTGGTCCCAAATGTTGGTTGTTTGTTTTCACTTAAATATAACCTCTTTCCAGGCAGACTTCATGGGAATTTGTCCCTGTGAGGAAAATGCCTCTGGCACTCCGAGTTCTTCCTTCTCCGACATCACTGTGCCACTCAGCATGTTCATGAATGGCCATTGGGACAAGTTAAAAGGTTAAATGCTCATACTCCAACAGGGACAGGATGGCCTGCTGCTTGGATATACTCCACATGAAAAGGTCTCAAGTGCAAATTGCACTACCTTATAAAAGGAACAGGCCTTGGACTTGTCTAAATATAGTCTAAGAATGTCCCTGCTTGGATCTCAGGACCTGGATGCAGATGGCAAAGGTGGAGGACAGGGGGTCAGTGGCCCACTGACCGGTGCACAGCATAACGGGGAACGTGACACAATCTGATTTGGTCGGACACACTTGATGCTCAGGAACTCTAGAAAAACAGCCTAAGACTCAGACTCCACTGCTGGGTGTGTGGAGACAGTTGAGTGAGGAGCTGCTGTTTCCTGTTGGGTGTGGACAGAAGGAAGGGAAGAAAATCAGGGCGTGCCTATTCCTTAGTGAGCACATCTCCTCTAGTCCCCCGGGCTTTATTAGGGCAGGCATGTTTTATCTTTATTAAACTATTGAGGTAATTGAGTTTCAAAAAGATTAAGAACCTTGCCTGGAATCACCCTGCTAATGAGAGCAAAGCAGAGATGCAAAGCCAAGGCCACACAATGTGAAATCCCAGGCTTTGTCCTTTTCACCATGGAAGTTGCTGGATTCTAATCAGGCAAAATTGGAAAATAATTGATTTAAAATGCCAGTCAGGGTGTGATGGCAGTACTTGGTGGCTATCAGGGGCCCAGGAGGCTGGCAGCCCTGACATTGAACATGCTGGCACCTGGTTGAACACTCTGTATTCAAAGTTTGGAAGATAAGCCCTAATGTTCTCTGAGCTGAAAGTAAGCTGACTTCCCTCCCACCCCTGGGACCTCCCCATGTGCTCACGCAGTGTCCACGGCTGGTGCCATGGTGCTCCACACAGCCCTCCCAGCCCCAGGCCACCACAGCTTAATGAAGCAACATGTTCACCACGGCAGAGCACAACTCTGAACCCGTCCTGCTGGGCTGGACTCTGCCTGCCTGCTCCCTCTCATTTCTGTCCTGTGAAGTAACTCAGGACAAGTCTCTCTAGTGGTTTGCAGACCACTATTGTGTTCTAATTAGATAAACATCGCCCAGTCCCTCAGCAACTCAGTAGGAAACAGTTTCTAGACCCTGTCCCCATTCTGACCTGCCACGTCTCATTGTACTTTATTATAGAGAGTGCAGGGACCGCTCTTCCCCCCCCCACACACCCCACAGCAGCCTGACTGGTGCAAGTTCAGGCGGCTGCTGCCTCCATTACTCCGGACTCTGTTATGCAGCTTAGTGTGACACCTCCTCACACCATCACCCACCCTCAGCCTACGGCTAACTGAGGCCCAGGGACTCCTGTACAGGAACGGCGTTGTCACCCACTCGGTGTGTGCCCAGTTGGCTGCCGTCTTGATCACAGAAGGCAATTCCGCAGTCACAGCTCCAAGGTCTCACAGTACCTGTTGCAGCAAGACATCAGCGTCTGGGGATGTGAGCTCATCTGCAGGGCCTGCCCTGTTTCTTCAACACTTCTGTAGCTGCACAGTTGTTTTTTCAGTGGGGAAGAGATAGGGGAAGGCGTAACTACAGAGACAGCCTCCAACACTCAGGGGTCAGGCCTTTCTTCTGCTGCCAGTTAGTGCAGTAGCCAATTTCCCAGGCAGTGGGTCAACATAACCTTTACAACTTCTCTAAGAAAAAAAGTGACTCTTATCTTTTCCATTATATGATCCAACAGGAGAAGGAATTGAAGTCTCCTGAAGCTTGGACAACTTGTCCAGGGTCACACACAGAGAGGCAGGTGCGTGAGTCCAGTCCTGGTCATCTGATTTTTGAGTGCTGCGTGCTTTCCTCTGCACCAAGTGCAGAGATGAGGCTGGGAGATGGGAATGATGAGACGGAGACTTTATAGTTCTGCACACACTTGAGAGCTTGTGACCGGGGTGACCCTGAGCAGAGTAGAGAATTATGCTGCAAGCCTCCATCTGCGTCCAGAGCAGTGTGGAGAGCAGAGGAAGCAGGTGACTGGGGGAACATCTGCTCACCCACGCTCCCGAGGCCTTCCTTGCATTTCTCAGTGTCCCGCAGAGCACCTTGGGCACGTCAGCAAGGAAGGTCACAGCAAACAAGTGAGGATTGGTTGAACTGACCGCAGTCAGCCCTGCAACTGCTCATTGTTTCACCCCTGGCCCCAGAGTCCAGAACATTCTCCCTGCTTCATATTTAACTATGCCCTTCTGTTTATTGTCCTCCAACCCCTGGGCTATTTGTAGCTATTTCACTGTATCTGCCATCACTCTGTGGCGTGGCCTCTCTTCCCAGGCCATCTATTCTCTTCACGGCGTGACTGCCATGCACGCAAGGTGCAAGCCTGGCATGTGATGCCTCCAGCGTGCCTGTCATCTGTCACTCGCCCACGCTGCCTGACTGCACCCCACATCCTTCAGTGACGATTCTTTCAGGACATCTGCCTCCTCAGTCAGATCCCTTCCACACTCTATGCCCCAGAGCTCTGTGGACAGATAGGACCCCAGCAATCAGGTCCTGCCCTTGCCTTATGGGCTTTTGCATAGGTGTGGGAGCCAGGAACTCCAAGCACATCAGTGCAAGAATCTAGTCCTGTATCTTCTACTTTTTGTTCCCTACTTCACACCACTGTATTCAAAGGGAAGTCTGTATGCACGTATCCACCAGATGCCTGCTGAGCGCAAGCCATGTTCCAGGCACTGTTCCCGGGCGTAGGAAATGATGCAGTGAGTGGGACAGGCAGAGTCTTCTACACTAGACAGAGAGAGACAGGTGATAACATGTAGGCAATTTCATAAATAAGGTAAATTCAAATAGTGGTAAGTGCGGTGATAATAATACAGTGGGGCATTGTGACTTGGGGAGAATACTTCTGACTTCGGACCCAGAGAAGGCAACGTTTGAAATGAGGGAAGAGGATTGATTGTAGGGAGTAGGGCAACCATAAAAGTTGCCTGGTGGAATGGCTGGCTGGTTAGATAGTCAGATGATTGGGTGGCTGGTTGGCTCCGTGGTTAGATGGTTGGTAGCTTGGTGTCTAGGTGGATGGATGGTTGTGTTTTGGGATGGTTGGCTGATTGCATGGACATAAGCTTCCATTGTGGAAGTGATAGGCCTCTCGGTCAGAAACTTCTTTTCGCTGCTTGACCTAATTATATCACTTTATTCTCTTGCAATTGCCTGTGTTGGGAAAGTTAGTAAGTTTTGCCCAAGTCTTTTCTGACTCCATGCGTCTCGGGGCCCAAATGTAATGGACGGGATCAGAACAGTGCTGTGGGGTCCCAGGAAGATCGGTAGAGTGAGTGGCATCAACTAGCCCCTTCCTCAGAGTCTTGGGCAGTACCCACGAGGAGGAGGACCCTGGGACTCCACCAGTCAAAGGCTAAGTGTTGTCCTGGGGGGCTCGAGTCTCAGCTCTGGGCCTGCACCCTTTTTCTGCCTTCTCCTTTCAGTGTGGTTTCTGGAGCTCGTGTATTCCCAGCTCAGCAAGGCTGGGCCTTCCTTCTTCCCTTTCGTGTTCGGAGAAGCAGGTACCTTTGTCTGGCAGTCAGTCTTCTTTTCCCTCAGCTGCCCCACCCCCCCGCCCATCCTGCCTCACTGACCTTCACGGAGCTGTCTGTCAAGTAGAAAACAATTGTGACTTATAAACACCTTGACATCCAGGGACATGCTCTGTGATGCTGGGGAAGGGAATTCAAAGCAACACCTGGCAGCTGGTAGGCAAGGCCGGCTGTTCAGTAACCCTGAGAGCAGTAGTCTTTTCCAGGGAGAGGGGAGTGGGCACAAGGATCCAGGAGATTCAGACAAAGGCGCCCTGCTGGGCTAGTGTCAGGAATCCCTGGCTGGCTGCTCCTCATTGCTCTCAGGCCCCCAGTCCTGACTCCAGGGCTGTCTGGGGCTGGTGGGAGCTGGCTTGGCAGAGGTCAGCCTGGGGACAGGCCCTGCCTGGGACTGTGCTGCATGACGCCAGATCCGTGAGAGCTCTTCTCTTGTCCACACCAGGGCACACATGCATTTCAGGAACAAGCACAGAGAGGACAGATCCCCTCCCTGACCATGATGGGAGGTGACACTCCCTACTGAGGGTAGCGATGGAGGCTGGGCCTGGTGGTGCCTTGACAAGGAAGGCAGCTCGGCCCATGGCCTGTCCTACACTCCTCACCCTTGCCAGCTCCCCTGTGGTGGGCAGGGATACAGCTACTGTCACAGGTAAAGGCTGCAGAAAGTGTCACACCGAGGTCACTAGAGGATAAGACACCAACCTAGGCTAGTGGGAATTGAGTCAGGAGGAAGGAGGCACGAATGATGGCTGGGATGAGCCCAGAGGAAGATGCACATGGTGGGGGGAAGGGGGGGAGGAGTGAAAGGAGACACAGGCAGGATGGGAAAATCCTGGTGGGAAGACACAGGAAGAGGAGAAGTTGGAAGGAAAGGGAAAGGGAAAAGGAGGGAAAGGGGAAAAGAAGGAGGAAAGCAAGGAAAGGAGTGAAGGAAGTCCAGGCAGGACCGCCCTCCTGAGCCCTGGGCCTGCGTCTCCCCTGGGCTGTTCCCCCCTCCTGTGCTGAGCCTGTGACAGGAACCTGGTGACTCACAGATGTCAGCCCAAGCTGCACCCCCAGCGGTCTGCCTCCTGCTCCTCTTCTCCTTCCACAGTGGGGACCCCCCTGCAGGGCAGGGGCCTCCACCCAGAGCTCTGTATCCCAGGGTCAAGGAGGGACACTCTGGACTCTGCTGGTGTAAGATGGGCCCTGAGGGTGGCTGGGTCCAGAAACAGGCCCTGGCTGGAAATCAGGGCACAGGGTAAGAGGGTGGAGGAGGGAGACGCTCCCCAGGGATCTGGGCATCAGGCTGTGGGACCCACCTGGGCGTGGGGAGAAGGATCCCTGGGGTGGAGGGAGCTGGGGGCCTGCAGAGTCAGGCTGACTCTCCCATCCTATGTGCCTCCCCAGCTCCCATGTCCCTACCTGTGATCATTCTGTGCCACGACCCGCTGGCCCTGCCAAGGAAGATGAGGCAGAGCTCCTCCATATGCCAGATGGGCTCCCTCCAACCCTGTACTCATCCTACCTTGGCCAGGAGAAGATCTCGGGAAAACACTCATCCCTGAGTGTGGGACTGCCTCCCTCCTTTCCCGGAGAAGTCAGAGCGGGACTCAGAGAGCTACTCCTGCAAGGCTGAGAGCAGTGTCTCAGAGAGAGGAGTAAGTTCAAGAAGCACTCCCTGAAAATGTGTTGTGTCCTCCACCAAGCTCTGAGCCCCAGCAGGCTAGCAGGGGTCAGATCTCACCCCTCTGTGTACCTCCCACCACACAGGCACGGTGCCAGGCCCCTGGCAGACACTGCGTGACTTAGAGTGGACCTGGATCAGAGTATCTGTGCTGCCAGGAAAATGCTGAAGTCCAGCGATCACCACAGGGAGGACGCTGCTAACATCCTCAGAGCTGTGCCTCAGGCCAGTGCACAGGCCCCGCCCACCAGACAGATCCCCCAGTGCCAGCCATTCTCCTACTGTCTCAGTGTAGGGTGCATTTCTGAATTGCATCCTCCATGCTGGTCACCAGTCTCGGCCACCGCCACCAGCAGCTGCTGACTGGTTCCTTGGCCACCTTCGAGCCTCCTGGACAGATGGTCACTGCTGCTATGCTTCTGGGTTATTTCAGAACCTGGAGAAAAGTGACCGTTCTTGGCTTTCCTGGTTGATGTGTCCCTCTGCCAGGCACTGCCCAGCCTTTGAAAAGCCAGAGTCTGACCGGACCAGCCGCCCCCTTCTCCGGGTGTTGGGTGAGAGCAGGGACTTCTCTTCACATGTCACACAAAGAGGTACACAGAGGGACTTATCGCTTCCAAAACACACACCCACACATGGACACACTATCTCACATGCTCACAGTCACTCAGAGATGTACGCACGCACTCCTGTACAGAAACATACAGCCAAACGTGATGTATATTAGCATCCTTTACATTTGAAAGGCAATCTGTGACTATAAATATGACTGGGAAAAAAGCGAAGAAAAAACAAGACCTCCAACTGTCTCCCTCTTTCTCTCTCTGAGCTCAGCAGAGAGAAGGTGGACGTAAGAACAGCAGTGTGTACGGGCCTACTCAAGCACACCTGTACAATGCGGGGCTCCAAGTGAATGTGCAATGAATGTTAACTCCTCAGAAAGGAAATGGAGCAGAGCGGGCTGAGCGATGGCCTGGTCCCAACTCTCCTGTTTACCAGTCCCACACCCTGGGCCAGTTCACTGTAAGATTCTCTAGAGTGTGAGTTAATGAGATAACACACCTCTGATACTTCACGTGTTAGATGAGCACATAGTGAGTACTCGGTCAGTTCTTGTTCTGGCCTGAGCAGAGCACCCTCCCCCCATGTCTCTGGGCTGCCTTTTCTCCCCTGTCCACTCTCTAATTCTTCTAATAAAAGTCAATGAAAATAAAAAGGTTGGTCAAAATTCTGGCCTAGGGGATTTTATAGACAGGAGATGAAAACAGTCTTATAAATGGCATTTCAAGCTTTGCATCGTGGCCAATGAGGCTTGTCCAAGGCACCATTTTTGCTTGAAATCGAAAACTTTTCCCAAACAGCATTTCAGGCTATCTATTGATTCCGATATTCCAGACTCTTTTATTCTTCCTTTCTTGGCCATAATAATTAAGCACAAATGTTGGCTTTCAAAGCAGTCACCTTGGGTGGCCTCGTGTTTATTCCGACTCTAACTCTTGTTTGCCTCAAGCCACACGTAAGGAAATGGTACTGGTGCCAACGCTGTCTGGTGCCAGTTTGTTCCCAGGGCTTGAACTCCACCTGCAGAAGTTCTAATCAATTCTATTTCCTCCTCTGCAGAGGAAATGCTCTCTTTTTCTAACCTGTCTAGGGTAGAAGCGATTGCTCTCATCGACCTCCAAAGCTATATTTGGGAAAGCGAGATTAAAGATGGCGGTTGAGTAACAGCTTCCCTGTAACTGGGCCTGGCGAATCTGGGGAGACAAGACTCCAGACATCTCTGGCCGGTGGGACCTGCCTACAATCATCCCTTTGAGGACACAGAGAGCCAGCAAGGAACTTCTGGACCCCAGGAGGAAGACAAAAACAGTGGAAAACTGGCAAGTGGCTGCGTGTGTTCGATCGACCTAATCATGCCGGCAAGCAGCAGTGAGACTGCAAACCGGAAAGGCCTTACCTGTGAACTTTTTTGGTGTTCTTGGACTTGGCGCTCAGTTGAGCTGCATTGGGGAGAGCTTGAGCAAAAGTGTGGAAAACTTTGGGCATTGTCTGGGACCTCAAAAAGGAGCCACTGAGCTGGGCTAAGTGAAAGCCATTGTGTGGAAAAACTGCTCCGGCAAGCTTTGCCCTCAGGGTCCCAGAGCAAGGATCGGGCGGGGGACAAAGTAACCTAGTGACTGAGGAGCTTAAAGGCGGGGACAGAACTGCCTCACAGCCCTAATCCTAAGGGGCAGAGCGAGACAGTTTTGGAACACTAGAGCCTTGGGCTGTTGCCTTGGGTAGAGTGCCCTGACGCCACAGCTCATAGCAACCTCAAACTCCTGGGCTAGGCACCGCCCAGGCCTCCATAAGAGGTGTGCAGCGACCCCCGACCCGTGACCTGCACCCACTGGGGCTCCACATTCCCTG